>JAIUND010003188.1:0-17218 GCA_034699125.1 Gisinianus flammeolus | reverse complement strand
ATTTGTCCTTTGTTATTTCAAGTAAGTATATATACTTTTACCTATATATACACCCGCGAATATCATATATGTACAGGCATAGGCGGACAGGCCCAGGGTGATAGGGGGAAGTTCCCCCTGGGCCCTTCGCCCAGGGTAAGAGGGCCCTCGTCCCATAAAATTAAGTACCCCTTTTCTCGACAAACATTTTGCTGAAAATATCGTCACCAAATTTTGGACCTGGTTGGACAAGCATTTATTTTGTTTAGCATCTAAATGCATCTTCACAGTAGAAATCTGCAGGGCTTTCACGCCCTCGAATCAAAATGACGGCATTAAAAGTAGGGAGATTGGATGTCTACAAGGGTGGGAAGAATTCCAGCAGAGAAAGGAGTATGAATTAATTTCGTTGTTACCATGTAGAGAAGTCAATTGTGAAAGGGTTTTTTTGCGCCTAAAGTTTGTAAAATCTAAATTAAGGACATCAATGAGTTCGGAACTATTACAAACTTTCATCCTTGTAGGCGTCGAACGGGAAATTTCTTATGAAATTTCTTACAATGAAATTCTTCAGGGATTGATTGGTGTTTCTGGAGTTTACAAAGCCTACTTAAGCTAGTTGTACTTACATGACTTCTTTTATTGAAAGTGTTTTCAATTTAAAATACATTCGCTCGAGTTTAGTGTTGAAGTTGTGACAAAAACTTAAGAATATGTACATTGTTTTGTACCAATAAAAGTTTTCTTATGCCCTAAATGTTTTGTAAGTATCCATAAATTTTTTGGCCAACATATGAAAGATAAGGGCTCTCGGACCCACAATCCCCCTGGGCCCTCGACCTCTCTGTCCGACTATGATTCGGACTGGACGATCTGCCTTCTTTGCCGGTGGTCAATCCGACTGGGATTTCATGCCAATCATGATCATTTTATGTACGGCATATGTCGTCGTCTTCTCAATGATTTACACCATGTTCGATTCCGGGCGGGATCTGAACATCAAAGTCTACAATGAAATCCTCAAAATCCGCGGTACATTTCAAAATCATTAAATGTAGAAGTGGATAGAAAAACCCGTCGGAGACGTGGATCTAGTTTAAAAGATATTCGAGTTTTCCTTTTGGCCGCTTCGGCGCCAAGGCGTTTCTCCATGATTTTTCAATTCAAAAAATCACAAGAAAGAAATCGTCATATATTTTGTTTGAATTTAACTAAAGTTTGTAAATTAATTAAAAATATTTAAATTTTTTTACAAATTTCTAACTGTTTCTATAAAATAGCCCATGTTTTCCTACAAAAGAATTTGCAAAAAAGTGAAAATACGTCTCCGACGGGTTATTCCATCCACTTCCTCAAATAACAAAACAAAAAGAATTTCACTGCAAGGAATTTCCTTTTTTTAAATGTGTTTCTGTGTATTTTTGCAGATGAATTTGAGTTGACTCTGCCCGCAGTTGAAATTGGAGCTGAGGAAACTGAAATGGAAATCGAAACGCCTGGAGCTGACAGGAAAACATTGATGGAGTTTCTCTTGTGTTTCTTCTCATTTGGTGTGTACGCGCTTCTCATTATTATTCCGGGGCTTTATTTTGTCAATCCGAATATTCCGATTCTCTGGATTTCCGTGATGCCGGCGGATTGGAGGAATTTCTGGATCATTTCATTGGCCTTTTTCCTCGACACACTGGCGTTTTTTGTTTTATTAATGTGGTGGACTTACATTTTTTTCCTCGTTCTCTCCTTCATCATGACTTTCTCCACCTTCACACAATTCATCACCCGGAAAATAATCCGGAAGGGCGGGAATTCAAATACAACGAACGATGATGATGGGCGGGAAATCTCGTTTGAGTTGGTCAAGGAAACGTTGGAGGATTACCGAGAATTGGAGACGCAACTCAAGTTCTTCAATTTGGTAATGGGGCGCGTTCTCTGGTTCGTAAAACTGGATTGTCTCATTATGTCAATTATGGGCGGGTTCTCTGCCATTCGAATCTCTCATCGACAACAAATACTCGCCATATTCTATGCGATGCTCGGTGTGGACGCCATAATCTCCTACACTGTTTTGTTCCAGCTGGCTTATGGTGTGCCGGAGAAGGCTGAAGAATTGCGGCGAGTCATCCGCTTGACATCCGCGGGGTTAAAAACTCCGCTTCATCGGAAGCACTGCGAGAAAGTGTTGAGGTCAATTCCAATGATGGCGTTGAGTGTCGGCGGATTTCATACGATCGAGAGGGAAAGTGTGCCGAGGTTCGTGGATTTCGTGGTCAAGCAAGTCCTGGGGCTTCTTCTCCTTCTTTGAACCACATTAATCATTGTATTTGGATTTGTTAGACTCTGTTTGTTTTTCCTTTTGAATTAAAAAAAGCACCACAAAATGTGGACTTGCGATAGGAGAATTGGAAATCATTCCGGTTATTTTCCATGTAAAATCCATTTTTATTGTTATATATATATTCATTTGACGAATGAATTAGGACTTCAAACAGGATTCCCCGGATTTCCCACCTTTTTTAAACTAATTGTAATCCGCGTATATAGTTCTACATATAATTTTCCTTATACAAAACAGGGTTCTTTTTCTCACTTGATTCTTCCGATCGTCTTTTGTTTTGGTGGAAACTCAAAATGAGGAGACAGTTCAATGTGAGTTTTACTATGACAAAACACATTTAAGCAATTAAATTCACATTCAAATTCGGATTCGGATGGACAAGGGACAAATGATGAGAAGAAAGTATTTAAAATAATTGGGGATTTACTGGTGTCACACCGTTCCCGCGCGGAATGTCACCCTGGAAAATCCTCATCGTCCCCAATTACAAGCCCAAAGACAAGAAACCAAAGATAAAGACAAAGACCACATGACAAACGATTATACGAGAAAGAAGTGTTTGCCTTTTCATATATATATTCCTGGCGAATCACGTCCTCATCGATGTGGTTTCTCCTTGCATAAAATTGATCATGGAGCTTTAATTGGTGTGGGGAGAAAGTCGTCGCCGTCTCCGCTCAGTCCACACCTTTAAATCGACCTTGGATTTTTGTGTAAAAACAAATATTCTGCATCAGAAAGAGAATGAAAATCCAAAATATTCAGTAAAATTTTAAGAATTTTCTTTCACACACATTTCTCTTTTATTTATTAATGCTTGCACCCGCCGAAATTTGATACTCTGCGAGAAGCAACAGCGTTGGCCAGAGTACAAAGTTCAAGCGGCCATTTTGACCCTTCAAATGGAACTGCTACAAAAATCAACCGAGTTGACTCAGCTTCAAACCAATCACAATTCCCTTCAGGCGAGTCACGTGGCCTTGAAACGGCCTTGGGGTCAGTTGGGACGAGTCTGGGTGGATTGCAAGTGTTGTTTGATAGATTGAAACATAATCCAGGTGTGCATCGTGTTTTATTGTGTTTTATTGTTGGGGGGAATGTGAGAAAATATTATTCAAATGTTGTGTGTTTATTAAATAAAAATACTTTGATTTCTCTCTCTTTTTAGTTCCGATCGGATTCGTATTCCATCAACTGCCGAATCAGCCGGAGCCAGATATTATTTGGCCGGAAGTGGGTTGGCGGGAAATTACGGGGGACTGTTTTTCCGAGCTGAAGGCGGATCCTCAGCCCCATTTGGAACGGGCCAGCCAGACAATACACGTCAAATTACAGAGATGAATGCAGAGCAAAGACGAGATCCAGATTATGTTTATGTCCTGGATTTCCCGGTATCTGGTTGGAGTGATTGGGGACATGTTGGACATCACGATGGCGGTGGAGAATGGAATGAAGCCCCCCAATTCCACACTTCTGACGGCGAAGTCCGGCCAGTCAACACAGCAATTTGGAAAAGAACGTGTCCGTCCACTCCCCGTTTTCTGCCACTCGACTACTTTGACGTTCCCCAGGAACCTGGACCCTTGAAAAAGATGAGTGTAGCTGAGTGCAGGCCTTTTGCGGGTCCTCGGACGGACTTCCTTCAATCCAATTGGTAAAGTCCATGGCCGTCCGATCGCCCCACTTGAAAACAGTGCTGTTTTGTCTGATGGCTCCGAGCTAAACATTGTCCACAATGTTCCACTCGGCAAATATGAGGTGATTTAAGAAATGTTGCTCTTTGATGGATTTGATGGTGATGAGTGCGCCGCCGGAAGTCAGCGCCTCCTCACCAAAATTCCGTTGCTTCCGCGTGACTCACCAACCGATCGATGAGCCTCAAACATTTTTCATCGTTATAAAGTGTCCACTCGCCTTCACCACATCGATCCAGCACCACGTTCATACCTTCAAAAAGATGAACAGGGGCAAGACGAAAGTAAAGGAAAGCTCTTGTATTAGTCAATATGGGGAAAGTGGAGGAGGGCGTCCGCCTTTTGCTTCAAATCTACCACGAACAAAAACGGATTTTGATTCCAGATCATCCAGAAACGATCAGAACTTGGAGAAAAAGCTCGGACGGGGACTATGGAGAAACATGGAAAATCCTTGGAGGTTCTGTGGAGCAGTTCAAAAAGGAACATGAAAACCGGATGGTATATAGTCCTCGGGGAAAATCATCCCGACACAATTCAAGATCTGGAAAATCTGCAGATCGTAACAAAACGGATCAAGGAGATTAAAGAGTAGGAAGAAGAGGAGAGAAGTCCTCTGACGGCGAACTGGAGTAATTAAAATCATTTCAAATTGCCTACCGCTAAATTTATTAAATTATTAAATTATCAACTTTCATGAGGCATTTTTTATTCGACTTTCCTCTTAATTCGTTTTCAAATGGAAATGCACATGTCCACGAATTTTGATTTTTGAATCCCGAACTGTGGAATTTTAATTCCATCATATTTTAAACTTCTGTTCCACTTTTTCATTCTATACTTTTGTAAAAAGGAGGAGCCGCACGATTTGCTTGACGACAAATTCCAGGAATTTCGGGACGGAAACGCGTTCGACCTTGTGAAATCTACCAACATTCATCGCCAACCTCGGAATTGACCTCAACATCCTCTCACAGTACTTCCGTTCGAGAGTGACCTGTAACCCGGACGAGGTCAACCGGATGACCCGTCGCAATCCCTCCGTGTTCCCCGTCACTCGATACGCCAACTGGAATATGGCAATGTAGACAATTGTGGCTTCCAAACTGAAGAAACCGTAAATGATGGCCAACAGAGGATTTCGGTGGGAGATTCGAATGGCAGAGAACCCACCCAAAATCGACAAATTCAGAATGGCCAGTTTGAGAAGCCAAAGAACTTGGGCAAACACCAAATTGTAGAATTTCAATTGAGTTTCCAATGAGCGAAAATTCTGTAGACAAACCAGCAGAAGCTCAAACTCCATCAATTGACAGCTGCCGCTGTGCATCAAATATATATCAAAAACAAAAGAATCCTGGAACAGTTTTCATTTGACATTGATTGTGAAATTACATGTGGAGTTCAATTTTGTGGATTTTTTACCGGATTTTGAGGATGGCGGATTGTGTGGAGGCGGGGAAAGTTGAGACAAAGGAGAGAATAATGAACGTGACGTAAATGGACCAATTGATAGCAATGAAGAAGGTAAAAGTGTTCATGAAGAGACAGATGGAAATGGTCCAAAAGTTCCTCCATTCGATCGGCACCAACGAAATCCAGAGAATCGGAATGTCCGGATTGATCAAGTACAGAGCCGGATAAATGAGGACCAATCCGAACAGTCCAATCGGCAGAAAACAAATGACAAACTCCACCAGAGTTTTCTTCGTCGATCCGGCGCCGGCCGCTTTTACTGTCAACTCCATTTCATCTGTGGAAATATATACATAATAACATTTATTCAAAATTCGGCCAGAATTCGAATTCGAATTCGTTCACAACTGAAATGTTTTGTTCAACTAACAATAAAATATCTACGTTTTTTTTTATGCAAAAGGAGGAAAGAAAAAAGCTGTATGAAAGGAAAAATTTGTGGGAATTGGAACTTGAAAATTTACCGCGGATTTTGAGGATTTGATTGAAGACTTTGTTGTTCAGATCCGGTTGAATATCAAAAATGGAATAAATGACGGAGAAAGTGGCGGCGTGACCCAGACTAAGAATTAGCATGATGGGCAGGAAATCCCAGCGGTCGGTAAATGATGATGATGATGATGATGATGATGATGATGATTGGTCAGAGTAGAAGAAAGTCGATTGCAAAATGCGGAGTGTCATGAAAATGAGCTGACTTGTGAAGAGCAACTGCCAGCATTTAAAAATCCATTTCTTCCACTTCGAAATGGACTTTTGAGTCTGGATTTGACCGGAAATTCTGTTGAATGTAATTGGAATCCAAAGGAGCTGAGAAGCCATGGACAAAATCCAGTAGGTTAATTTTAAATCCGACCGCGTCAGCATTTTGGAATTTGAAGTCGTCTGAGTCAAAAGCGGCTGAGAAAATAGAGAATACAAAAAATACCGCTATATGTTTGTTGGGGAAAGCGAAAGAATTGCGTCTCTGTGTGCTGTGCTGCTGTTGTTTCTTCCATCAAAGTTCCGATAAAACTGCATGGGGCGATATCAATGGGGAATTTAACCTCTTTCGGGCATGGAAATAAAATACCCACGTGGAGCAGGAAGTCTCAGATTTCATTGTCCAATAATTCGAATTTTCATTTCCTAGACAATTTCCAAGTGGATAATTTTCTCGAGAGCTCAATTATAAATAATTGAAATATATTCTTAGACTCCAATTATTTTCCTTTACTCGAACAAAACGGTTGCTGGCTATGCTTCTTAATTGAAGCAAATGAAAACCCAAACCCGGAATCCGCAGTATATAAAACTGTAATATCTATAGTCCACATTGTTTTTCTCCATTCTAAATTGTCCCAATTAAAGCAACCGTTTATTTATCGTTTAAAACTGAACGCAACCGCTCACATTTCCGTATGCATTTAAGTTTGTGGGAGAGAAAAGTCCATTTTTGTTTGAATTGTCTAATGTCAATTTGATGGAGCAAATCGTTCTGACCGCATTCGGAAAAAGGTTGTTTTATTTTTGTGTATATTTCTATATATTTCTCATACATAAATACCCGGAAAACCTTTGAATTTCCAATTTCCCACACACACACATGTTGTGTGTTCAGAAATTCTCACATTTATTATACAATTAACTCTTAAATTACATTGAAAATGATATCAATAGGAAGTTTTTAGCTCGAATTTTGACACAGTGCTGTGAAAGTGAATGTGTGTGGACTGTGGAGCGACAAGCGAGTAAAGAGCGAGTAAAGAGAGCGAGCGGGCAAGGAATTAACATGGAGCGCCATAAGCAGCAATGTACTTCCTTTTCTTATATGAAACTCTCCACTGTGCCTTTCTTTCCCAACGGATTTCACCTATTTTTTGCAAGCCATAGGTAAATCATATGTGCAAAACACAACCGTGTTGAAAAAGCATAGAATTTCAAATAATTTCATATAAGCTAATCAATTCTTCAATGTCAATATTTTTGTATTTGCACACATGCACTAAAAATTCCATTTTCCTATCACATTTATTTCTTTTTTATATTCGATTGATATAGAAATTAAATCATTGTACAAGAAATCCCATGTATTTTTTGCGGTATCTTTTTGAATATACAAAACCCTTGACGAATCCAAAATTGAAATGTATATTGGCAATATTTATATTTATATATTTATACAGACAAAGCCTGAGAGCTCGTCACTATCGTATATAGTTAAAGCTTGCGTATAATTACAAAAATGACTCTTTTTCACACAAACACTCATTTAAATCCACACATGCATTTCCTATTGAGTAACTAATAAATAGAAAAAAACATTTACTTACAAATTATCTTGTTGTAACATATTTATTTGCAGGTTTTCTAATTAACAGAATATGATGAACCAATTCTCATCTAGAATTGAGTAATTTCATTGAATAATATTTTGCGTAATTGAATATTTAGGATTAATCTAATGAAGTAATTAATAATTACTAACTAATTCATAATTATGTACATGTAACGTATATTTGAAGTGCTGGTATATACGAATAATTTAGCGCGCAAGAAGAAGAAGCCCCACGATTTGCCTGGCAAAGAAATCCAGGAAAATCGGCACCGATTCCCGTTCGACCGTGTGAAATCCACCAAAGCTCATTGCCATCCCTAAAGGAATGGACCTCAATTTTTTCTGGCAGTATTTTCGATGGATTGGGAGTCTCAACCGTGCGGATGTCAACCCAATCACTCGTCGCAACTCTTCCGCTTTCTCCGTCACTTTATAGGCCAGCTGGAACATGGAAATGTAGAGAATTATGCAGTCCACACTGATCAGCGCGTAGATGATGGCAAGGAGTGGATTTGCATGGGAGATTCGAATGGCTGAGAACCCGCCCAAAATCCCCATGAACAAACAAATTTGCTTGAAGATCCAAAGAACGGGTGAGAAGACCAAATTGAAGAATTTCAGTGTCGTTTCCAACTCTCGGAAATCCTTCAAAGACTCCAGCAACAGCTGAAATGACGGTCCACTCACATTTCTGAAACACCACATCAAAAATCAAAACAAAAACATTCAATTTTTTGAACACACAAACGAAACTTTGAATGTGGAGAGAAATGAATTACCGGATTTTGTGGATGACGGACGCCGTCGAGTCCGGAAAAGTGATGACAAATGAGAGAATGAGGAAAATAAAGTAAATGTCATATGTGAGGAGCATGAAAAGGATGAGAGAATCCAAGGAGAGGCAGAGCGAGATGGTCCCAAAATTCCTCCAATCAGCCGGCATCAGCGAGATCCAAAGGATCGGAATATCCGTATTGATCAAGTACAAACCCGGATAAATGATGAGAGCGCCATAGAGGCCAATTGAGAAGAAACAGAGGAGAAACTCGATGACAGTTTTCTTTCCTGTTCCAGGTGGTCCAGCAGTGGAATTTTGTAGGGGCTGAGTCAACTTCCCATCGACTAATTCGTCTTCATATATAGGTACCAAAAATCAAAGAATAAATGAGCGAATATTTGGTAAAATTGTAAATTTTTTTTACATACATCGGAAGTTGAGGATTTCATTGTAGACTTTGGTATTCAGATCCCGTCCGCAGTTGAATATAAATTGAACAATGGAGAACACGCCCACATAGCCCGTGCACAGGATGAGATTTATGGGGATGAAATCCCAATTTGCCTTCCCAGCAGCAGACGAGAAAGCAGACTGACATGTCCGGATGGACACGAAAGCGATGTGAATTGCAAGTAAACACTGCCAAAACTTAAATGTGATTTTCCTCCTCGGCGACTTTGCACTTGTCATTCGAGTTGAGATTTGCTTGAATGTGACGGGAAATAAACGGAGTGCTGAAGCCCCAGAAAACACGGCGTAATTCCATTTCAAATCCGACCTCCTCAAAAACATTGCCTATATTTTTTATTTGTGGGCGAATACAATAAGTAATTAATGCATGGAAATTCTGTGGAGTTGATTTTCCTTTGAAATTCCCTTTAAAAATGACTTGACATTTCCGGAGAAAGAGCTCAATAAAAATTTCAATGCCCCCATTTAAATGTCATTAAGCGTCATTTTCTCTCCGTTTGCCCCGTGAATTGACGTATTACTTCTTCTCTTCATTCATCAAACCATAACGTACATGTGTGTGGACGTCCATTTATCATTAAATCCTCAAATTTGCGAATAAATAACCCTTTGAGTTTTGACAGGGAAATGATTCCGGTGGCAATTTGATTACTCAGAGGAACCGGATGAAATATAGAACGAAATAGGGAAATTGGGACTCTCCATTTGATTTAAATACAGATACAATGAGATAAAACTCGTCAAAGTGGAAGCATATGGCATTTAGGTAGAGGAGCGGCGGGCAAAAGTTTACCACGACTTTTGGTTGATCGTAACTCAAATGCCTAACGCAGTACAAAAATGTAATTGATACTATTGAAAAATCTAGAACATTTTCTGTCGTTCGTAGATTTGGTGTATTACGCTAATTTTAATTAGTAACCATTTTTTTCGGTTTTGAAAAAGAGGGTCCAAAAAGGATATGGTGGGCAAAAGTTTACCAGTCAACTTTAATCAAAGAAAAAAGTAGTTTATTCTTGAATATGATGCTTGCAAAAATTTGACGAGTTATTTTGGGTTAATAACAAGCAATTAAAAGTGTCAAAAGGCCAAAAACAATGTTTGGACCAGAAATATTACGTTTTGAAAAAGTGCTTGACCGAATACACAGACGAAATCCACAGTTTCTGCAATTTCAGACCATTTTTTTTTCAATCACGGTAGGAATCGAAACTTCATGTTTCACATCAAAAATATTGAACGTAGCGGATGAAGGTCGTTCTCAGCTACAAAAAACATGTACAAGTCAACAATTAATACCCAACCGTTTAGTTGTTATTTAAGTTCTACGACGTGGTAAACTTTTGCCCTCCACTCCTCTATATATGTCAACTATATGAAGCTGTGTTTACTAAAAGGGGCCGTATACTACTTTCTAGTTTAAAAGATATTTGAGTTTTCCTTTTGGCCTCTTTGGCGCCACGGCGTTTCTCAATGATTTTTAAATTCAAAAAATCACAAGACAAAAATCGTTGTAAATTAATTAAGAATATTTACAATTTTTTTTACATATTTCTAACATTTTCCATTGCCCATGGCTTTCTACACATAGGAATACGGAAAAAAGTGAAAAGTAGTATACGGCCCCTTTTAGTAAACACAACTTCATATAGGTTAAATTTAAGTGGCCATGCAAGTTCTGTATGTTCACAGTTGACAAGAAATTCCTCTGTGGGATTTTGGAATTCATTTAATTTAATCACCCTCCGATTTCTCTATACATATTTAGCTGTGCCGGGAATTGGACAAAATTGTCCGAACAGGTTTAAATACTTGCGTGCGATCAGGTTTGATTGAAGAAAGGCAATAGACAGATTTTGTGTAGACTTGGTGTTTATTTTCAAAACAATTTTTGTCATTTAATCATTTAATTGTTACTTATATAATTGACGTCTGGAATATTAACCAATACATAACGAGTTAAAACATTTAATACACTTACTATATATGAGGAAACGTATAAGAAAACAATGCGTTCGCGAATTTCCAGTTTCTGTGAACAAAGTGTACATGTGAATCAACCAGAACAACCCAAGTTTTGGGTTGTTGAATGATTTATGCAATAATTTAGTGGCGTCCTAGAAGGAGAAGCCCGACGATTTGTTGGACCAGGAAATTCACGAAAATCGGAACGGACTCCCGTTCGACCGTGTGAAATCCTTCAAACTTCATGGCCATCCGCGGAAATGACCGCAACATTTTCTCGCAGTATTGCCGATGGAGGGGGAGTTTTAACCCAGAGGATGCCAATCCAATGACTCGTCGGAGCTCCTCCGCTTTCTCCGTCACTTTATAGGCCAGCTGGAACAAGGCAATGTACAGAATTATGCAGTCCACACTGATCAGCGCGTAGATGATGGAGAGCAGGGGATTTGCATGGGCGATTCGAATGGCTGAGAACCCGCACAAAACCCCAGAAAACAAACAAATTTGCTTGATGAGCCAGAGAACATCGGCAAGAACCAAATTGAAGAAATTCAGTTGAGTTTGTAGCTCTCGAAAATATTCCAAAGACTCGAGTAAAAGCTCAAACGATCGTTCACTCACTTTGTTTTTGAGGAAACGATGGATTTTGAGAATGACGGACTGCGTCGAATCTGGAAACGTCATGACAAAGGACAAAATGAGGAAAATGTAGTAAATATCCCATGCGAGCGATATGAAAAGAGCGAGAGAATCCAGCGAGAAGCAAATGGAGATGGTCCCGAAATTCCTCCAATCTGTTGGCACTACGGAAATCCAGAGCACCGGGATGTCCAGATTGATCAAGTACAAACCCGGGTAGATGACCAAACAGCCGTACAAACCAAATGGGAGGAAACAGAGGAAAAACTCAAGGACAGTTTTCTTTCCAGACCCAGCAGTTTCATCTGCAAACCAAAAGGAAACAATTGTTTGATCAGGAATCTGAAATTGGAAATTGGAATATGTTTCTTTAAAAGTCTTTTACCGCGGATTTTGAGGATTTCATTGTAGATTTTGATGTTGAGATCTCGTCCAGAATCAAATAGGAAATGAACAATGGACAAAATGGCGGCATAACCAATACAGAAGGTGAGCAAAATCGGGAAGAAATCCCAGTTGGTGTTGTTGGAGAAGAAAACAGACTGCAAAAGCCGAAACGACATGAAGACTGTCTGACTCGCAAATAATATTTGCCAGCACTTGAAGACAATTTTCTTCCACATGGAATTTGAACTCTCCATTTGACCGGAGACTCTGTTGAATTTAAATGGGATCATACCAAGCTGAGAGGCCCCCCAAAACACGGCGTAATTCCACTTCAAATCTGAACGCGTCAACATTATTCCGTATTAATTTTCTTTTGAAAATCCAACTTGAAGTTCCCGAAATGATGAAGAAAATGGAGCAGAAATTCAGTTGTTGATTTTACACTGAAATTCCGCTTCAAAATGACTTCAAATTTCTAACAAGGGGACTCCGCTTTAATTTCTCTATCAAGAGTCAGTGTTTAATATGAGAAACGTTGTTGGGAAACTGAAACGAGTGCAATGACAATTTTAATAACTCAATTAACAGTCATCAATAAGCTACCTCAATTCATTCCATTTCCGTGTAGAAAATGTTCTTATCCATTTCTCCATCAAAAGTACTTGCGTGTGCAGCATTCATTTCTCATTTCTAATTACCCCAATTTGCAAATTCAAAACGCTTTGACACACAGGGAAATGTTTCCATTTCCACAGTTGTATATTAATTCAGAGGACCTTGTGAAAACAGAATAAGTCAGTGAAATTGGCTCTCTATTTGATTTAAATATACAACTAGTCACAGTGGAAAAGTAACGTTGAAACTTTCGTGTACACATTAAACTGGTCAGTAAAGTTTTGGCATTTACAAGGAGTTTTGCTGGCAGGGAATTTGAAGCCGATTTAGCAATTTAATGAATGCGGAAGAAATTTCTACTCCAAAAGCTACCATATACCTTGATGTTACAGACATGATGAAATGAATTACAAATAAATAGTATGAGTTAAGAAATCGTCAAGTATATCTTTGTAAATTTTAATTGATTCGGAAAGGATGAGTGCGGTGAGAGGTACCATGACGATGCGGAAATCATTGCAGTATAATAATGAGGATTAATTGAGGAGATAAATTCAAATACGTGGAAGCGAGAGACATTAAATGATTTGAATATAAATTTCCCACAGTTTCTGCAAACGAATCGTCAGTTATTAATTGGAATGAGCGTACATTTCTTAAACAATCGCAAACAAACTAAACAACAGATAAATGAACAATGCATAATATAACCCGTAACTTTCAATTTTCCTTAAATGTCCCGTTTTCAAATACCAAAAGCCATTTTGCAGAGAAATTTTCATTTGATATTGCCGTTTTTATTTGGCAATACTTATATTTATATTTGTAATTCCCTATTTCACACAATAATGACTATAAAATCATGTGTTTTATAACAAATGTAAAATTAACTTCAGCAACACATACATATCGTCTGTTAAGTTCACAAACGAACTATAATTATTTTCCTTCATTTCGTTGACCTGCTGCAAAGGTCAAATGGCTGGAGATGGAGATTTGGGTCCTTCGACATTATTGTCTGACATGACCTTTTCGGGTCACCCTGAATTTTATCAGAATTTTACCCACAAAGACGGGCGCAGTAGTAATATCATTTCCGCAAATTAAGGAAAATCGTTATAGTTCCTTTGTGAACTTAACAGACGATATATATTTAACATTAAAATGCACTCCGAACAAAAGGATAAGCAGAAATGAAGAGAGACATTTTACAGAATTTAGAGTGTGAGAAGAAGTCCGACGATTTGCTTGACCACAAAATCCACGAATTTCGGAACGGAATCCCGCTCGATCGTGTGAAATCCACCAACGCACATTGCCAACAATGGAATGGACCTCAACATCCTGTCACAGTATTTTCGATGGTTATGGTCACTTAGCCGGCAGGATGTCAACTCGATGACCCTCCGGAGCTCCTCCGTCTTCTCCGTCACTCCATGAGCGAGCGTGAACATGGCAGTGTAGAGGATAATGCAGTCCACACTCGCCAAAGCATAGATGCTGGCCAATAGCGGATTTCGGTGGGAGATTCGAATGGCCGAGAACACGCCCAAAATTCCCATAATTAGACACATTAGCTTGAGGAGCCAAAGGACTCGCGCGAACACCAAATTGAAGAACGTCAATTGCGCCTCCAATTCTCGAAAGTCCTCCAACGTCTTCAGCACATCTCCAAACGAGGTTCCATTTCTTTGACTACTTTGACGAAAACCCCCAAAAATCCAAGGACAAAATAAGGAAACTGTGTGTGTGGTTTTCATTTGAATTTACATATCAAAATGTTGTTTTTGAGTACCGGATTTTCTGGATGATAGACTTCATGAAAGCTGGGAAAGTCAAGATGAAAGAGAGAATGATGAAACTTGTATAGAGGAACCATGTGACCAGGACAAAGAGCCCCAACGACTCCATGGACACACAAATAAGGATGGCCCAGAAATCCCTCCAATCCACCGGCACCAGAGAAATCCAGAGTGTCGGAATATCCGGATTGAGAAAATACAGAGCCGGGTAGGAGATGAGCGGAGCGTAAATTCCCACCGGAAGGAGACACAACAGAAACTCCATCGGGTTTTTCCTTTGTGCTCCAGCAGCAGCCGTTCTTGTACTTGACTTTGTATTTGCTTTTTTTGAAGTCAACGACAACTCCTCTGGAAAATTCATAAGTAATATATACAGTTCAAGAAACACCAAGTTTGAATTAATGAATTAATGTTGGACTTTGAACTTTGAATCTGCCACAGAATTTAATTTAATTTATATTAAGAAAAAAATCCAAAAAGTAAATGAATGTGAAGGACTTGTCTTAACTGCGGATTTTGAGGATTTCATTGTAGACTTTGGTGTTCAGACCCCGCTCTGCATCAAAAACCTGATAATTCATGGAAAAGATGAGGGAGAAACCGGCAAAGAAGATGATCATGATGGGCATGAAATCCCAGTCCGTGTAGCCACAGAAAAAAGCAGACTGTACCGTTCGAAATGTGATGAATAACGTTTGACTCCCCGACCAAAACTGCCAGGACTTGAACAGGATTTTCCTCCAGATGGAACGGAAATCCTTCTGCTTTTGTCCATTCTCCATTTGCCCGCTGTCAGGATGGAAAGTGACTGGAATCAATCCGAGCGAGGACGCCATTGAAAAGGCCCAGTAATTCAATTTCAAATCCGACCGCGTCAGCATTTTTATGATTTTTATTTTTATTTTGATTCCCTTGAGCTCTCTTTTTTGTTTTTTAGCTTTAGTATTTGCTTTAGTTCTTTATTATTATTTGTATTTAATTTCCTAACGTAAATGAGTATTGACGCCCTTTGTTTTTTACTTCCAAAATATATGTACAAATATATATAGCAAATATCCTCGTCGTTCTATATTAGTTTTAGTAAACTGTTGGAGTTGTGGAATTGGAATGTGGAATAAACGAATGTTGCTTTTACCGAATGGATATTTCGAGTTCAAGAATAACAATGAATTGCAAGTTGTTTAAACCCGAATGTAATATTCATACTCCCCGAATATTTCGTGCCTTAATTATTTTTCTACGTCGTTGTCTTTACGGCTTTCCACACACTTCCCACATTTTCCATCACACATCAATGTCAGAAATGACTTGGTTCCCTCGGCATTTCGGTTTGACTAATCATTTCTTCAGTCACGTTGACTCGCTGGACGTAATTAAATGGTTGATTAAGAAGATGCATAATAAATCAACTCACTAATAAATGAACAGAAACCCGAATTATGTTTACTCTGTACAATCTATATACCAATATAAAATATTTAATACCCGCTTCGTTGATGTCCCCAATATTAATAACCAATTCAATTGTAACATGGTTGATTGTGACATTGATATGTGTATGTATGTGGAAAATATGGGAATATATGAAAGCCACAAATATATTGTATACGCGGAACAAAATTAATTAGTGCACGAAATATTCTGGGAGAATGCTTATTTTACTCGTTTTAATCAACTCGCCCAGCTCTATAATTATTGTCCAAATAGTCCTTTCGAAATGGAATGTAATATATATTCACTTCCTCGGTTAGTGTGGTAATTGTGAAGTGTGTTGTAAGTATTTGACGGCAAAGATTTATGGGAAAATATGAGGAAAAGCGAAACGGCGCCCGGCTAAATCGATGAAATGTCCATCGTCGATTATTTGGGAAACATCATGGATATATATTTGAACATTTACCGTATATACACAATTGGAAAAACAATTGGTCGATGTGGTTACGCAAAATAAGTATGCATACATGAATTTAAATTCATTAGTAATTACTAATATTATTACTATAGCTTTACAATATTCTGTGTGGAAAATCCCACATTTTAAAATTATATATCCCTCATTCCTTTTTTTGTCGCGCTTGTGGTTGCCTCGCCGCTCAGGACTTTTCATTTTGAGTTATATAGAGGTCCTTCGTAAAAAGAGTTCGAAAATCGGCTTTTTTCGACACCCCCCTCCCCTGAAATCTGGCTCTGTCCTAAAATGAGACACCCCCTACCCCCCCTCATGTCTTCGCATGTCCAAGAGGCCTAAAGTGACTCCCCCCCCCCGCCCCCCTCCCCCCCCCCGTCCACCTAAAGTCCAAAACCGGACACAACCCTCCAAAATCAACTTTGAACTTAAAACTTTTTCTAAATGCTTAATTCTTAATTTCTACTTATGAAATTTTAATAAAATATGACGATTTCTGAATCTTGGTATGAATTAGAGAAATAAAAGTGAACTCAGGTTGCCGACACCAAAACATTAAAACAGCATTCAGCAAGGACACTTTCAAAAAGGTTTATGACTCAAGAGCCTTATATTTTTCCCACAGTCTTATATTGTGGGTTTTTCCTTGTGTGGCTCTTCTCTCAAGTGCTGCACAAAATATTTTTTTTTTTTCCTTTTCTTTTTTGATATATTTTTTTTTTCACATAACTTCTCTTTTCTTCAGATCAAAACATTTCTATTGGCATTTTATTGTATTCAAAATTTTGTATTTACTACACCCCGTGTTCGGGCGGGCCGAAATCTGACTCGTTTGTTGATCAGAGGGCACT
>JAIUND010003187.1:0-17219 GCA_034699125.1 Gisinianus flammeolus | reverse complement strand
AAATTTTTTTTTTATTTTTTTCAAATTTAAAAAAAAAAGAAAATTGGAATTTTTTTTGAAAAACGTTGAAAATGTCCTAAAACGCATTTTGCACATAAAATCGAAAAAACGCGTGTCGACCCGCGGGTCAACTCGTGCGGATTGCGGGTTGAAGGGGGTCGACCCAACCCGCTGGTAAGCCTTAGTACCCATTACCCATGTGGAATCACGTGGAGTAAAATGAGATATTACATAATTTATTTTATTGGGCAAATGTTTTTTTAAAAAACTCATACGTCTCTGCACTTATCCAGACATACAGCAATAGTTATTCATTTATAAATGATATGCCATATTTAATATAACATTAAAGTATAGTGAGTGAGTATGGGGAAATCCTCCCTCCCTCATTGCATTTTAAACTCGACTCTTTTTTTGCACATAACTTGCATTTTGAAACATTTCTCATATGAAAAAGTTGCGACGCTAAGTATGCATGACATGCAAACGTAGAAGAACATTCTTCGAGGTAGCTATAAGCATTCTAAACAGATTGGAAGCTGGAGAAATAAACCAATGTACTTTGTCTGTTGTATGTACATGTACATTGTACATGGTCTTCTGTATCCATCATCAACACATACCACCCGCAGAACAAGTATATTGTAGTTGTGCAATAATGTATCCATAGCGGAAATTTACACAATGTATGCAGTATGAAATTTTGGGCAATAATTATATTATATTATTTTGATTCATTATCAATGATAATTTATCATACATCACTTCGTTTCAGTGTACTGTTCAATCAAGTGAAACAATTCAACTTAAGAGTCCTCGGGATTTGATCATTTATTTATAATAAATGTAATGGAAGAAATTTATGTAAAACACGCAGAAACACTTTTTTCGAGAAGTGTCACTTCATCAATTTCAGTACCTTTGTAATTGTATGCAATAGTGTTTCTCTCCTAGAACGCGTCGAGGTTATATTCGTTAGTTAGTTTTTCCATTATTATAGGGATGAGTTGGTTCTATATATTATTATTATGATGTTATACTTAGAAAATGCACTCAGGCAAATGAAATTAGAGCCTTTTAATGATGACTGTATAACATAACAGTGTGTATTTATTTTGTATGTGCGTACAAAACAATAATATGTATAATATTTCTTTTATTACTCAATATAAAGTGTGACGCACGGGGCTATAGTAATTAGGTATGCACATGATTTACATAACAAACAGGCCTTCATAGCGAATAAACTAACTGGAAGCCATTGTATATGTAGTTATGTATAGTGCTCTACGCTACGTTTTCTAGGCTATCCATAGGAATTCTGTAAGAATATTATTATCCAGGTACTGGCATTGCATTGCATTCATTCAGCTACCGCACTGCATCGTTAAAAATATTAAAGATATTAAACTCTATATACTTTATCCTGCCTATCATTTTTATCGTTGACTAGATTGGATTTTTCAGTAAGTGTTGAATCAATAAAATATAACATTTGGGTTGTATATCAAAGACAAGAATAATAGTTTATTATTTATACAAATTTAACCCGTGATTGAATTTCTGCGACCTCTTAGTTTTGATTCGTGACAGTGTAGTCTCTCGTATACCTTTCAAAGTGTTTCGAAAAATGAATTCCCACAATTTAGTATTCAGTATTTAAAATCTCAAAAAGAAACAATTTTTAGGCTAATGCGGGAGTTGGAACAATAAGGATGTTAAACAAAATTTACGAATTGTATTGTTGACGAATTTTATCTATATGTATACATAGAGTAATTCATATTTTTATAAGACGAATCCTTGTAGGCACTTTGTTTACGTATATATGTAAAGTATAAAGAAAGGAATCGAGCAAGCGAATAAAAGGAATCCTCACAAAATCCCAGCCAAGGGAAACTAGAATGGTCTTTGGATTTTATTCCAAGTATTGATTTCAAGTAGGTCTTTTCAGTACCGTTTGGCAGTTGAGTATGTTTAAATTTTAAATGCATCTTAATCTTAATTATACATTTTCAAAATTAAGAGAAATCATAATAATAATAATCACACATGTCTCAGGATTTGATCGTAGTCGTATAAATAAATTCATTTATTAACATCATGATGTTATTGAAACGGTGTTTGTCCACAAATAAAAGTGTAATCATACTTTTCATACAAAACGTCTATACTAGTCTCAGACTAGTTGTCTTTGCAATAAGAAATAAAAAAAACAAGACTCCCTAACAGCAACAATTTGAACAATCAGCAGCTAGAAATAAATAAAATTTAATGAATCTAAAATTAAATAAGAAAAGGTTTTGAACGAATTTAAATAATAGTTATATAATAATTAAATTTTCTAGTTTGTTCGGAAATCAATGTTTGGGGTATTTATTAATTCTTAAAAAAGATGACAAGCTTTTTAGCCACATAACGAGGGTTTTAATTAGTGTAACATGACAACGCGACAAATTTGAATGGAATTCATTGAGGGTATAATGTACGTTATTTTATTCTTCGAGGTTCGTTTTCTTCTCATACATGAGAGATATACATGTCAGACAGCATCCGCATGTGACTATCAATCTATCTATCTTTTTCTTGGGTTGACTGACGATGAAGTTGTATAGCTGTAGTAGAAGTTGGAGAGATAGAAGAGGAGAATGACAACATAATAAAACTAGAATCAAAAAGATATTCACATGTTGCATGCTGCATCGTAAGGTTCGAACAAGAGATACATATGCACCACTGCTGATGATGTGTTTACCATGTAGGCCTTATTCTAACTACACATGATATGTATATATTCTGATTCTGATATACACGTTCGATCAGGCGCTTTCCTCGTGATCACAATTCCAACTATTAAATAAAATTCTCAGGTCACGGGGGTGAAACGGATTCTACTCGAGGAACTTTTTCATATTTACAGATGACTTTACAAACGCACTTTTTTTTATGAATTCTCATCATGTGAAAACAAATCTTCTTTGACCCATCAAAAACAGTATAAATATCACAAGTTTTCAAATGTATCAAATCGCATTTTAACATTTTTTCAACATTTTGCTTTTGTCTCTCTGTTCCAAAAGTCCAATATATACGATATGTATAGAAAGAGAATTGCCAAGTCATTACAACTTTTAAGCTTTGATGTTTTGAGTACACCACGAATGTATGGTATTAGAATCCACTTTAGTGTCCTGTGTCAAATTTTCATGCACAATAACTCAATAACAGTATACATTAGAAAATTGGAATAGTTAGTTGACATGGCTTGTGCGGAAATTTTGTGTATGATTTTGTAGCGTATACAGTGTATTCTATACACAGTAGAGTACACACATTGTATGTACATATATGCTACACATAGCCAAGTTAGCATTCCGTATACATACGTATACGTACAACATGGGTTGACGGTATATTTTCAGGGGAAATGAACTAAAGTCTTACTATGAAGAGATTGTCAGTTTTATTTAAGTAGAGAACACTGAAACGAAACACCTATTTTCCAGAGTTTTCCTTATCACATGACTGTACTAGCTAGATAGTTGCATGGCTAATATGGCTATGTCGTTTTTTGTCCATTGATTCAAGGGCAAGGTAAAGGATTTTTCAACGGGGTAAAAACTTTAAAGTTTAGTTTTTATTTGTATGAAGCAATAAGTCAAACAAAAAGGATTTGTGATGTCGATAAATAAAACATTAACCAGTCATCAATGCACGGATTTTCATGCAATTATGTATTTTTTTATGAATTTAGGTAGATATCTCTCTTGTTCTATTAGACTAGTTGCGGGATAGAGAAATTCAATACCTACGTTGAACAACCTCCATATAAAAAATTAGTTTGACAGTATTTGCTCCCGTTTCGAATTTTCTCTTTGGTAAGGGGTGCCCGGGCACAGTAGTTTAATTTTCTTTCCAAAAGTACTTTCAATAAATCGTCTGGTATTATTTTGTATATTAGCTGGATATCTTGGGTATATTACTTAAGGAACCCTTGCGATTTCTCGAAACTCTCCCAAATATTTTGAAAATTCTGATGAAAGTCTCGGAGTAGGTATTGAGCATTATTGAATACTAAAACTATAATTTAATTAATTCAAAAGTATATCTGTAATGAACAGGGTATTTATTTCATGAGAGTCAAGCGTCAACAGAAAGAATTGGGAAATGGAACTAAAAATCCTTATGCTCTAACTTGCCTTACAATTTGAAAACAGTTCGAATGAATTTTTACAAGTTTATAGAGTAACGCTGAGAGTGAGTAAAATGTACGCATATTCAATCTATTTGTATTTGTAGTACGAGTTAATATCGGTGGTATATATATATCTTATGATGGCACGAGTTGCACAAGACGAGAATAACCTTAGATTCCAGAGTGTGTGTGACAGAAAAAGATTATATGTTATACATGTATACTGTAGACACTATACACATACACAATAATACACATGTATACAGGTATGTATATGTAGACCAAAGAAGTATGGAGGCAAAATGATATTCGATGTTGGTTGGATATACACGCATAATTCAAAGAATATTTATACATTCCGTAATCTGGCGTTACTCATACACATATGTGGTGAACTTGTTTGAGAGAAAATTTACCTATTGTCGCAGAGTTTGGCATACATAATGAATTCGGTTCCTGAATTACGTCAGCAGCAAAGTGTCTCTCTCCTCTACATTTAGAAGCGATGTACGGTGTACACTGTACAGAGTATACTTTTCCATCCTCTTCTTCCTTTCTCCCTATAGTAGTGACGTGGCCACCCGCCACAGTCATGGACCATTTCCGCTTAACATATTTTAGTCGTCTCTGAGTAGGTAGTCGACTCGTTTTACCAATATATGAACGGCTAATCTAATACCAACACAAGTACATTGGTAAAACCGATAGTCGGTTGGCAATACAAGTATTAAGATTTCAACCACTGTATATACGATGATAAGATGTGTGTGAGATAGGATAACATATGAAATTGTGAAGGGTTTGTAGGTACAATGTAACTTCAAATTTGAAAAGGTACATATTTTAAAATATGTACATTCACACAAATACAAACAAACAATACTGTTTCATCTGTATATGTACATTTTCAAGTCAAAACATTTTTGAGAAAGAAAAGAAAGTACGAAATAGTAATTCGTTTGATATTTTGGAATGAGGTGTAAAAATTTGGTCTTGTTTAATACTTATTCCAAAAAATTAAACAGACATGATTTGAATTTAATAATTAACTTGAAAATTGTAAACATAAAAATCGTTGTTAGTTAAATTGTAGTGCGTATTCAGAATTAAAATAAATAATGCCAAGTATTTGGAGTTAAAAATATATTAATTTTATTACAATAATTACAAACTTATTTTCTTCAAGAATCCTTGACCTCCGTTTATTTCCGTATACTGGCAATAGCCACGTGTTGCCTATTGCTTCAATCAAATTTGATTCCTGTAGAAACCTTTTAGAGCTTCCTGTACACATATCTAGTCCATTTACCTTCTTTTTTTTCCTCACTGAAATTTTAGTGGGGAAAAAAATGTTTAGTTTAAGAAATCAGTAGAACTTTGAAAAATGAAGAAACAACAACAGTATAAAAATTCTTGGAACTAATTTCGTGTTTACATCTTAGGACAGCGGCTCATGTTTTGTCCAGTTTTAATTTCCGTAAACTTTCATACGAAAATAAAAACTCATAAGATAAAACATAGCATGAATGTACACAGTACAGTGTACACGGGAAGACAGTCGTCATCTTTGTTGTTATCAATAATTTAAAAAAAAGAGAGTGAGTAGAGCTCGGATCATCAATTTTAACCAGGTAGAAATAGAGCAGTCAGTAATTTAGAACGTGCTCGAAAAATCTGAACAAATCAAATGAATAATATTGACAAATTGACATGTGTCATCAGTGAATCGAATTCATTAATGTACTAAACATAGTATGCACTATATAGAACATGCGTTATATTCGTCTGGGATTTAACAAAACGTGTACTTTGTTGACGAACAGAAGGTCGAGCTCCCACTCGAGCGATTCAAAAAAGTAATCAAATCACGTTTTTATGTCTATATTTGTAAAAAGGAAAGAGTATATTGACAACTTTATAAAAGAACAATTAAAACTTGTGAACTGACTCTGTTTCCCGACTCCTTTCGAATGGTTAACATGTTAACATCAATAATTACTACCGGACCTTGCATCTTGGAAATTTGAAATATTTTTACAAATTTGTGTACTTAGTTTTTGATTTGGTAATCTCGTTCATTTCGTGAAACGTTCTTGTTCCTAAATATTATTTTTATTATTTGTTTATATACAAGTTGTGTTGTTCACCTTCGGACAACTTGTGAGTGCAAGAGTTACTGTCACTAGGATACAACATTTCAGCTATATAGAATTACAAAAACCTTATAGTACAAGAATAAATGAAGTTATCTCCCCATCCACAATGCATTTATTCAAACACTTTGTACACTGGAGAAAAAATTGAACACCTGTAGTCGCCTTTTTTTGTTCTTCTGGCTTCGAGTGTTGACTTAGTTTGTGAATTTGGTTTGATTGTAAGCAATAAAATCGGATTCGGTTGTTGTCGTCTGTCGCTGTGTAAAGTCTAAATGTAGCAAAGGACCAACCTCACCAAAAAGGACACGTAAGAGAATGAATTAACCACCAATTAAAGACGGCATGCTTTTAGGCTTTTTCGGACACTGTCAATTCTCATTTTTTTTTCTTTTTTTTTAGTCGTCGCACGTATAACTAACAAATATGTTCAAAATATTTGAACTTCAAATTCGTTGAACCAAGCTATTAATGTTCATTTTAATCATGGTAAATTTTACATGCAAACATGAGCATTTTATTGGTCAGCTGACTGAACATATGTAGATAGCTTAGGTAAGTTCTGAAACCGTCCTTGGGCATTTTAAAATGTATGATCAACAATGGCGATGAGTTTCTCTACAGGAATTAATTCTTACAATTTGAATTGTAGGCCAATGTTAGGAATCTTGAAAAATAATCCGAGTCTGTAACTTTTCTTGCAATGAGCTCAATAGTATACTTGTTAGAACATTGATTTTGCATGGCATTGCAGAAATTTTTGCATCTAGTCCCTTTGCCAGAATAATTATGGTACATTTGTAGGCATATGGAATTGTACGTACAAATATGTTGAATGATGAATAGCTCAGCTGAGAAGCTATACATCCGGAATGGTGCAATGGCATTCTCATTTTGCATCTTTCTCTGTGACTTCAAAGTACAATTTGTTTTCGCCTTACAACTTGTTTGCAAGTTTAATTACTTAGTGTATATGAGATAAATTTTCTTATTGCTACTGAATCCTCGTCGTATCTTCTATCAGTTTATCACATAAAATGTTGTGACACGCGAACTCTTTTCCTCTCCTTTTATTGCTTGAAATTGCAATACAGACGAATCATACTGAGTACACGCACTGTATTATATAGTACTACCAGGATTGTAAAGACATTTTTTATCAGCAGTTAAAAATAGGTGATAGACGAGAGGAGATGGGTCATCAGTGGGAGAAATTACAAGTTGGCATAACATGTAATTCTACACGGGACAAGAGAATGAGTAAATGCAACAAAAATCCACTTTAATATACAAGTGCATCGTCTCTATTGATTCCAATGGGTCTCATTCGTATGGAGTATCACAGTTGTGGTAATCTCCAACTGTTTTAAAAAACGTCTATCTATATGCTTGTAAGATATTTAATAGAGGGACAGTCGCTAGTCTCAATCTTCCGTTTCAAAATTGTGGTTATATATAGGCATTATCTATGCGGGGCATGAGTTCGTATCAATAATTTTTATTCTGAACACAGAAATAGTATAAGGAAAATAACTTTATTAATCTTGAATGTAAGTCACCACCAAGTTCAAAACATGTCTGCCATTTGAGCTGTAACAACTAATATCCTTGAAATTAAATGTTGAAGTTTTCGAATGGGTGCAGTTTCAGAACCTTGAATTTTTGAAAGTTCACTTCTCGTGTCCCTTAGCCTTTACTAATTTAGCCAATTCTTGATATTGACAATACAGTAAGTCTTATCCCCTCTTACTGCTAGAAATCTCGAAAGAATCGGTCATCGTTAAGTGCATTAAAATTAAGATGACAAAATGCACCTCGAGCCGAAAAGAGAGATGCTCGGAATTTTTTGACAAACCAAATATTTACGAATTTTTTCCATGAACATGTGCAAATATACATGGTATTTGCTGCATTCACTGACTACCTTGGTCTTTAAACTCCGTGACCCGTATGACCTTTTTGGCCCTGTATCCGGATTTCCCTAAGTTTTTTCCACTTCGTTACCACAGAAGGCTCTATGGGTTCGTTCCTATGACATGTCATCATCAAAGCCTAATATCTATTACGCATTAAGTTATTTTCCTCCTACCTCTTGTGTTTACAAAATGCAAGGACTAATACGAACTCATGCCTCGCATAGATATGTACGCTTTTGTTTTTTATGTCGCATTTTGCACCGTGATGATTTCCTAGGTACAATTTCCAAGACATGCATATGACGCTCAAAGACACTCGTTGGTCATGCATTGAATCCATGAAATCAAATTTGAATTCCCATCATTGGTCATATTTTATGATGTTTCTATGCATTGGTGAATGTGTACATAATAATACATATATATAATGTATATGCTTGTACACACACATGTGTATATAAAGAATAATAACAGTAGTCGTATGTACATGTATTAAATAAGATGAACATGTTGCCTATTAGATCTCATTAATCCAGTAATAATAAGGGGAACTGAACTATATGTAGGTACCGTGTGTGAGAATAGCAAATTTAAAATTTAGTAATGTACACATGTGCACAAGATATTACATGCGAGAGGTACTAATATAATATGGAATACAAACTAAACTATATTTTCTATACGTTGACGTATACTTTTTCATAGATTTTCAAACTACCTAATTTTTTTGAGGATAATTCCAGAGGTTACTTAAATGAATGTGTCATGTAAAAACTAGTAGTCTCCATTGGCTATGGATTTCATATCCAGGATGATTTTACAAGTCGGTACATATATACGTATGACTTGGAATATTGTATGATCAAGTTAAATACATAATCTTTTCTATGTGTACATCAAAGTTGTGTCACAGTAGCGGCGAGTACATACATATATATATATGTATCGTATATAGGTTCAGGGTTATTTCTTGGTTTGTCAGTGAGTAGTGCAACGAGCTAGCTAGAGCGGCATACTGAGGCTGACAAAATATTGTGTTGGTGGTGGTATATATATTTCTGATGTTGTGTAGAATTCTTCGTTTTCTCAGTTTGTTTATACATATTTATATAGGTATTTATTTTTATGGGCAGTATAAAATACATATTTATGTATAATAAATTTATGTACTCATCTTGCACCAAGTCTCCCGGTGTATCAATTCCTCGTACTGATATATCCAACAATATAGGTATAAACTGTGTTAAAGAAAATGAGAGAGAGTTCTCCATGTTACACACAATACACACACATGTTAATAGTATAAACACTGAGGACAGCGTTTTGTCTGGCTGGACTGTTTAGTTTGTCCGGGCCCCAGGCCGGTTTAGTATCTCGAGTATATAGCTCTCCGTCTCTCATTATTTAAGTCGTTTTATATTTCTATTTAAAGTAGAGTGACTAATAACAACAATGAGCCATTACCTTTTCGTGTCTTGTTATCTTGACAATGTGTCGTCCTGAGTTGTCCTACAGTCATTAGTTTTCTTCTCTTTGCCGTTTCTACTGCTCCTCCTGCTTATTACGTCTAATTAATTCGTGTGTACTTTTTCCTTGGATTTCCCATTTGAACGCAGTGTGATATATTCTTGTGTACATGTTCTTTGATTGAACTTCCTCAAGAGAATCTACAACTTGGAATATTTTCTGAAATGTGTGTGAGTGTGCGTGTGTGTGTAGCATGTTCTGGAGAAAATTGAAAATAAAAAATTTACAATCTGTTGAAAAGAGCATTGACAGCAAACAACAATAGTCATTTGCATTCATCCATCATGAGCTATCATGAATTCAATAATTTAGTCAAATCTATCTTGCGTATAGAGGATCTCAAAAAATTTCCAAAGTGCTGAAAATTAATGCTGGAATTCATTCGTTTCACAACATATTAGAGTTTGCGACTGGAATTTCACTTTCTCGGGAGAAAATTTGGGAGGATTTCGTGAGAATTTTTGTTAGTAAGTTTGTTTTGTTAAATAATCTCATGTGTGAAATTCACATTGTGAATCACTAAACCTTTCCCTATGTACAAACAAGTTTTTGAAAAAGGAATGTTGCCATTGAAGTAGGCATATCAAGAGCTTTCCACAAATCAGATGGAATCATTTGTCAAAATATTAGCTGAATTAGGATTTAAGATTATCAGTTTGTATCAGATATTTCGGAATGAATTGTGCATAAATACATACAATCTTACTTGCATGGATACACAATCAATAAGGACCAATCCACTCACTAGCAAATTTTGCACATCACAGTTAGGGAAATAAGTATCAGAGTCCTTGTTCCTTCTACAAGATTTAAATGCATTCAAACTTTGAATTTCAAAGTAAGCAAAACTGTGTACAGAAAATTCCTGAATTGTTCAGTGTATTTCATCGATATATGCAAATGTCACAGTTTTACAGTTTTGTTGAATCCGAAATACTTGGAATAGAAAAGAAAAATGTTGGTATTTAGAACTGCAGAAGAGGGACTCAATTGCACATTCTGAAATTACTCATCATTTTCAACCAATCAGCAATAAAATAAATGCAGGCTTTCATCACATCCTTTTGACCTTATTTCAAATGTAGCACGGGTGTTTATTTGTAATTCTTTTTTTTGTAGCACAAGCGTGCGAGCAATTATAAATTATCCATCTAATAATATTATTATAATGTTAAATTTACTGATTATTCGTGCATTTTTGGGTTAGTCAGCTGATTCCATCAGTCAAATGTTATTTAAAGTGCAAGATTTGCAGTTCATAATGATAATGACGTAATCTCATAGACTCGCCAGGTAAATAAAATATCCCTTGGCTGGCATACATATATATCATATACAGTAATATATACACACACTCAAATACTGGAAAGCTACAACGCTTAAAGTACACAAACAGCATTATTATTTTTTATCTCTGTTCGTATTGATTTTGAATAATCATTACTGTGTATTTGTATATATATGTATATATATATCTTATAAACTAAATTTACATTAGTTTTCTACACCAACCCCTCTTACTATTATAAAAAAATAAGAAGGTATTAATATTTAGCATTAACTTATTGGACATAGTTTGGATTAGTAACAAATATGCCCGGAAACTTGTTTTTTTTAGTTTGATTAAAATAAAAAATTCAATACTAAAATATGATATTGTATTTCATATCAAATGGTATTAACTAAATGCATTGACATTGACATGATTCGACAAGTTGGCGTTATCTTTGTACTCAATTGTCTCCTCTCATCATCATACATCACACAGACATTATACATTTGGTGTGGACTTAAAATATTCAAAGTAAAAATTCACAAATCACAATGTTCAAGCTATTTGAGAGACAAAAAAAGTTGTAATTGCCCTCTGAGAATTTGTTATCATCTAGCATACTGATATTTATGTATTATAAAATCTACCTGTCAATCGATAATCGACTCCCAGCCCTCACTTGAGTCCATGTTTTTTTATTTTAAAATAAGATTAATCCTATATCATATGGTTTATTCAATGTGGATCATTGTGCATATCGTCCCATAGCTTTTACAATAACTTTATGCTAACTGATGGGCATGGTGTGAATGAAAAGTCGAAAATGCAAGTGGTCCAACGAGACATAATGATATTATTATTAAATATTTATCATAGTAACATAAAATGTAAAAAAAACTGCGATTACTATACATATATATTATATACGTACTACGTAGACCCAAGCGTTGCCTTTATATTGTGCTCGCAATCGACATGGTAAACGAATGATGGTGTCCACGTTGTGGTCCTCTTTTCATACCAGACATGAAGCACGTGCTTCCGATAAAAGAAGAGATGTCAAAGGAAAATAATTAACTGCCTTACAACTCACAACCACTATACTAGTTAGGTCTCATAGCAATAGTACAGACATTTATCAAATGAGTGATAAAGCGATAATGAAATAAGACTCACTTGATGTACAATGTACATGCATAGATATACCTAGATATTGTCCGTGCATATGTACCGTACAGATTCAAGAGTGGTTAATTTGACTAACGTTAATGGGAACGTATACCTGGACTGTTTTGTATATAGTCCCATTGGAATGATGCCTATTTATTGTTAAGATAATGCATAGCAATAATTTATTATTATCAGTTCGATATTTGATGTACAAAATTCTATAAAAAAAAATAGCGGAAAAGCATCTAATATCTAATAATACAATAGACGTATATTACACTTTCGATCAACTGCAAAAAATATGATGCATAAAACTTGTGCGTAATGTGTGAAATATTGATAGGAATAGGACAATTCTTTTATTGTCCACCACATGCAACTCGGGAGTAGAGTACACGTTTGAATTTTTTCAGTAACATAATCAAAATACAATATTTGTATTTAGTTAGTCACGGTGAATTTGACTCTTCAGTTATGATACCGAGTATCTAGTGTCATTATTTTGGAAAGAGTAAATATTCTTATTTCTGTTCTGTCTTCTAATCTGTAGTCCAAAATGTTGGTTTCAAATTTACAAAAGTGAAGTTCTTGCACAAAGTACAGTTGAATACGTGTCATAATTATAGTTGATTCAAATGTAAAAGGTCTTGATTGAGTCAGCCGAGAACAATTTACACAATAAACTTAAAAAAATGGAAGAATAAAATAGGCAAAAGCTATCTTGCCTCTATGGAAAGTACGGCCATGCATACATTTATTTCTGACTTTCATTATTACACAGATGTATCTGTAATCTGTATGGTACAACATCCTTACTACAATGGATAATGAATGAATTTCTCTGCTGCTAGCGAAAAAAAACTAAATAGTACCTACTATCATTATCATGGTGGTCGCATATTTGCTCGTGTAATGTATGTACGTGAAAAACTAGTTGGATGTTTTTAATTTGTTGTTCGTTTGTTTTTTGTTACAGGATTAGGAGAAAGTTCATCAGGGGCAAGAAGAAACGGATTGGTCAACATGGGACAGTCAGACGGAACCGAGCATGCGGATAACAGTAGTACAAGTAGTAATAATGGTGGTGCTAGTAGCAATAATAATCACAATAATAACACGAGTGGAAACGGTGGACTCGGTGCTCACAGTATATCCATGGTTAATCAAATGTGTAGCATTTGCGCCGACCGTGCAACGGGAAAGCATTACGGTGAAACATTTGTTTAGCTATGCCTATACATCTAATTTCTATAATTCCTTATTATATAAGTATAAGTACCTTATTCACGGAAAAAGACATTCTCTATATATATTACGTATTCTTTTTGCTTTTTCTTTACATATAGGAGCCTCTTCTTGTGATGGGTATGTTGCATAAATATTCTGTTTATAAAGCAATTATATCGTATTAGTTGTTTATCATTATCATTATCATTCTCACCTATTATCTGTATCTAGGTGCAAAGGTTTCTTCCGTCGGAGTGTGCGAAAAAACCATGTTTACACGTGCCGGTTCAACCGAAATTGTGTTGTCGATAAGGTATTTAGCTTGAACATGAGAGAATTTCATCAATGGCTTCGTATATTGTGTCTCTATATAAATATGATGATCTTTGTTAAATTTGTTATCAAAAATTGTTTATTTTTTCAGGATAAAAGAAATCAGTGCCGATACTGTCGGCTGCGTAAATGCTTTAAGGCTGGTATGAAGAAAGAGGGTGAGTTAGATTTCTAATTTTTATCTTTTCTCTTGTAAGTAATCTCGAGTATCTACGTAGAAAAGAAAAGTAAATTTGTCTAATAATAACAGGAATTGCAATGAATGTATACTTAATCTACATCCCATAAATATGAATTTCAGCTGTACAAAATGAACGTGACAGAATCAGTTGCAGAAGACCTAGTTTTGAAGATGGCACAGTTGGGGCTCCAAATGTTTTGACGGTTGCAAGTCTTATTCAGGCAGACTCACTTGCTCGGCAATCATCAAATTACGAAGTGAGTATTTCAGTTATTATAACAATAACAATTATTATTATAATTATTACCATGTCCAAAAGTTTGTACTTATTGTCAGCAAGTAAACACCATGCAGATAGGCTTGTAATTCTGAGTTTAACTTAAAAGATTCTTTTGTATGTAAATAAATAATGAAGCAAAAAAAAACATTCATAACAGATATTGCTAATGTTTACCAGGTGTCTTTGTTTGCATGGAAAATGTTAACTCTGCGAACTAGTAATTAGTGGTTTTGCTTTTTATGTAATGAAAAATAACACAGCATGCACGCACAGAGTGTTGTTTCTTCACTCCTCAATATAGACCATGAAAGAAAGACTAACTTGAAGACGAAAATAAATAGATAATGCAAACAAGTGACGACCGACTTGACATTTTGGTACTGACAAATAAAACAGAACGCACCAAAATAATAATAATCAATGCAATTTTTACAGTCGGGTCTTAGAAATAATTATAGTTAAAGTTTATTTACACAGTGGAATTTGTTTGTACATGGAATATCACAGGACTTTATCTGGACGACAGTTTCTTTACAGTAAAATAATTGAAATTTGCACGTGCCTATAAGCATAACGTGGTCATGAAAACTGTTTCTTCCTATTGGTTGCAACTTGCAAGTAATCTAATAATAAATGGTTTTTTTATTTTCAGACCAGTCTGAATGAATTTAATATAAGGTCTAAGAAGATTGCTACTGTCAACGACATTTGCGACTCAATGAAAATGCAACTTCTTGTTCTCGTAGAATGGGCCAAATACATTCCAACTTTTTGTGATTTGCGATTAGATGACCAGGTGAGAACGGATAAGTCTACTTGGGGATGTGTTTTGTGTTCTCAAATCTGAATTCCAAATGTTACATGATTTTTTTTTTCAATTGTTGACAGGTTGCCTTATTACGTGCTCATGCTGGTGAGCATTTGTTATTAGGTGTTGCTCGTCGTTCCATGCATTTTAAGGACGTTCTTCTTCTTGGAAATGATTTTGTTCTTCCTCGTCAGGCAGCTGGTAAACACTTTGAAAATACTTTAAATATCTATTATCATATACTTATCACGGTCATGTGAAGTTTTTATTCATGTTCATTTTGAATAATAATAGATGTGAGTCGTGTGAGTTGTCGCGTAATTGATGAACTTGTGAAGCCGTTGAGGGATATTAATATTGACGATACAGAATTCGCTTGTCTCAAAGCCATTGTGTTCTTTGATCCAAGTAAGAGAAATTAAAAACTTTTGTCATTCCTTTTCTTTAAGACAAAAAAAATGTTGAACTTATTTTTTGGCCCAAGGAGAAAGAAATGAGCTTCAACATAAAATTTTGTATTTGCAAATAATATGAATATCATAATTATTTTTAAAAAATACTTTGACAGAATGCTTTAATTTTTTGTAAATTCTATAAATATTCTAGATGCCCGTGGGTTGGGTGAGCCCCATCGAATTAAAGCTCTGAGATTTCAAGTCCAACTTCTACTAGAAGACTATATATCAGATCGCCAGTATGATTCGCGTGGCCGATTCGGAGAAATCTTGTTAACTTTGCCAGCTCTTCAGTCCATAAGTTGGCAAATGATTGAGCAAATCCAGTTTGCCAAACTATTTGGCATGGCTCGGATCGACAATTTACTACAAGAAATGTTACTCGGAGGTATTCATATAATTCAAAGATATTATATACAGTGTGTCATTTCTACACATAGCTTATTCCGTCACTCGAAAACGATTGTTTAATTTTTGTTGTGACATTTTCGATGCTACAGAAGCGGCCACAAACGGAAGTCTAGCCTCACCGTCAGATGATAACAATGTCTCTCCTACAAATTCCCGAGACTCTCAGATGGCCACAACAAATAATAATTCTGGGCTCCTTGCTCTCTCAGATGAAGATTCACAGCCATCCTATCAAATGGTCAGCCCACTTGGATCGCATACACATCCCATGGCATTCAAAACGGAGCCACTCCTGGATACGGATCCTAGTTACGCTTAGCAAATATTATTGCAGCTTATTATACAGTCAAACAAAATAGAAACACATGTGCTATACAGAATATATATATTTTATAGTACACGAAATAAATATTTTAAGACTAGACGAATAGAAACAGAGAGAAAGAAAGTCCTATTAATTAAAAATATTATTGTTACTTATACAGAGGTATACATATATATATTATATATTACAAATGTTATATTGAAAGAAGTATATAATATATATGTAAAGTAGATTCTGTAATATTTAATTAATAATGATAACAATTTTGAAGTAAAAAAACGTACCTACAAATGGTAGAAGCACTGGAACTACCTATACATGTATCTAATAAAGACGGGTAAACTCTGCTACTACTTAAAAAACACTGTGTATAATAGAGTAAATAAAACTATAGAGTCAAATGAAAAAAACTTATCATGTCAGGATTGTTGTTTAGGTTTTGCAGTTTAGAATAATATACATATATAATATATTATTATATATACTACATACATATATTTTATTATACAAAATATTTAATATGATGATAAATAGAACGTGTAAATACAATATATATATATTATATACATATATTGTACAGAAAAATGTCAAAATTATATTAAATACGTAAATATGATGGATACTCAGTGGTGAAAAATAAATACAAATATCTAATTATTCATTATAATGACATTCCAGTTATTATGATTCACTCCAGTACTTATACTTAAGTATCCATATTATAATTATTATTTATTAATATATGTATATATAGCTTACCTAATTACTTACTTGCATTAATTCTGTTGTCGAGTTAGAGAGAGAGATAGAGACAAAAGGATTGCAATACGTCAGCTCCGTGAGTAGCAGTACATTTGGAGGCATCAGTGATTTGGGACATAGCTGGCAACGGGACAACCGGGATCCCGCTGTTCCCCCCCCCAATCCAGCTGTTCCCCCCCCCCCCCAAATCCCGCTGAGTCTGT
>JAIUND010003186.1:0-17222 GCA_034699125.1 Gisinianus flammeolus | reverse complement strand
TAAGGTCGCGTCGCAACATGTTCGGGAATTTGCCTTTGAATCTTTGAAAAAATTAATTTCTGATATAGTGAATTAAAATTTCAGATTTAAAAAAGTGTAGACTAATTTCCCGGGCGGATCTAGAAATTATAAGACCGGATTCAAAAAGCACTTGATTGGATGTCTAATGTCGCCTCGCAACATCTTCGGGAATTTTCCTTTGAATCTTTGAAAAAATTCATATCTAAAATGTTAAATTAAAATTTCAGATTCAAAGGCGTGTGGACCAATTTCCCGGGTGGATCTGGAAATTGTAAGCCCGGATTCAAAGAGCCCTTGATTGGGTGTCTAAGGTCGCGTCGCAATATCATCGGGAATTTTCCTTTGAATCTTTGAAAGAATTGATTTCTAAAATGTTGAATTAAAATTTCAGATTTAAAAAAGTGTGGACTAATTTTCCGGTCGGATCTGGAAATTCTAATATCGGATTCAAAGAGCCCTTAATTTGATGTCTAAGGTCGCGTCGCAACATCTTCGGGAATTTTCCTTTGAATTTTTGAAACAATTCATTTCTAAAATGTTGAATTAAAATTTCAGATTTAAAAAAGTGTGGACTAATTTTCCGGGCGGATCTGGAAATTCTAAGACCAAATTCAAAGAGCCCTTAATTGGGTGTCTAAGATCGCGTCGCAACATTGTCGGGAATTTTCCTTTGAATCTTTGAAAGAATTCATTTCTAAAATGTTGAATTAAAATTTCAGATTTAAAAAAGTGTGGACTAATTTCCCGGGCGGATCTTGAAATTCTAATACCGGATTCAAAGAGCCCTTAATTTGGTGTCTAAGGTCGCGTCGCAACATCTTCTGGAATTTTCCTTTGAATTTTTGAAAAAATTCATTTCTAAAATGTTGAATTAAAATTTCAGATTTAAAAAAGTGTGGACTAATTTTCCGGGCGGATCTGGAAATTCTAAGACCGAATTCAAAGAGCCCTTGATTGGGTGTCTATAGTCGCGTCGCAACATCATCGGGAATTTTCCTTTGAATCTTTGAAAAAATTCTTTTCTAAAATGTTGAATTAAAATTTCAAATTCAAAGGCCTGTGGACCAATTTCCCGGGCGGATCTGGAAATTCTAAGCCCGGATTCAAAGAGCCCTTGAACGGATGTCTAGCATCCTGTTTCAAGATCTTCGGGAATTTGCGTCGGTGCCTTGGAATTCAATACTGTTTAAACTTTGTACTTTACATCTTTTAAATCCACGGGGCGTGGCTTATGTTTGGGGGCGTGGCCTATGATTATATCAAGGTTTTGATCTGACGTTAATGGTTGTGAGTGTATATTTAAGGCACGTTTGTAGACTGAGAAGCTCATACGGCTATTATATTTCCACAGTTAAATCCTTTTCACACTTTAGACACAGAGTTGACACCAAAGAAATTTTTTTTTTTGCAAATGATGCTTTCAAAATCACTCTTTGTAGCCGTTTTGGCTCTTTTCGTAGCAAGTTCATTCTGTGCTTCTACTAAGGTACGTTCTGAATATATCATTTTATACCGCTTAGAATCATTGTCAATTTTTTCTCAAGTAATTTGAAGTAACTATATTAGCAATAGCATATACAGGTAATTAGGAAGCAAAGCTCCCGTAATCGTATTAAGCGATTCGTTTCAGCCAGTTGGAAGAGGTTTTGCATATACAAAATCAATTGTTTTGTTTCTTAAATTCTCAAACAAAATCTGCATTTTGATATTTTTTAAATTACTTGTGTTAAAATGTATAACAATAATGTAGCGTTTTCTTATGGTTTGTCTGGACGAGCTGAAAACATTGATGTTGTATATATGCGAACAATTTGATTTAGACATGAAATCTCATTTAATTTTAAAGAATTCAATTCAGTTCAAAATAGGTTTGGTTTCCGGACAGTTGAACTGAAAAACCTGCTGTTTGTGTTTTCACTTCAGAATATTTATGGTTTAGCCACGGAGCAGAGTTGATTTTACACCAAATTTAACTCCATTTACCTATAAGAAGCCAGGGACAAACAGTGTCAACCAGTTTCAGTGAGATAAATGGACGAAATGGTACAAAGTAATCCAAACGGGAAGTTCAAAATTAATTAGAACTTGCAACGTATTTATACACAATATTTAAACAAATGTTGATTCATTTGATGAAATAAATATTCGCAAAGTCCTAATTTCTTTCATTATGTTTTACATGTTTTGTACAGAAGAAAAGGTTTTTTTGTTAAACTCATTTTCCAAAAAAAATAAAAATAGTGTTTTGTTCAAGCCCCTTGTTTAAAGCCATGTGTTAAATTCGACACCAACCCCACAGACGACGTAACCTTCGCTTTCTCTTTGTTCTGCAACCAAATGTTTATTAATCAAACAATGAGCCAGTCATCATATTTGAAATATTAAAACTTGTTCTAATTACAATTTAATAAATTCTATAGTGCAACGAGCATAGAATTAAAAAGTATATTACTACTTTTCTGTAAAATAATTGACAGGATTTGACTGTTTTTTAGGCTGGTGGCATTGGAGGAAAAAAACCTGCAAATGAAGAAGTTAAAAGTTTGGTCAATAAAGTTGCCAAGGATATCCACAAACTGGTCTGCGAAAAACAAGGAGAATCCGAGTGTAAACAGGAGGATAAAATAACAGCTATTGAGTTTAGATCTCAGGTGGTAGCTGGTACAAACTTCTTTGTCAAGGTTCAACGTGGGGCCCAATTCTGGCACGTCAAGATATTCAGCCAGTCTTGGACAAACACTGTTGCACTGACCAATGTTGAAGGGCCAAAAGGAAGAGAGGAGGACATTGGATTCTTTTGAGTATATACATGTCAAACCCATCGCAATTTTACAAAATTATGTTTTCTGTCTTTTGTCAAACAACATTTATAAGTGCATTACATAAGAAGACAATATTATTGCATAATATCCGATTATATTTGTGAATTGAGCAACCAATTAAACAGTGGTGCAGGTTTGAATTTATACTCAACTCAACTCAACTCTTTTGGTATTCAAAATTTTTCCTACTCACCTCATACTCAACTCAACTGAATTTCCTCTCACTCATTTTCCTACTCACCTCAAACTTTCTGTCCAAAACCATACTCAAATCATACTCATACTCACGGACAAAAAATTTTCTACTCAATTTATACTCACTTTTTAGGGGCGTTCCCAAAACGTGACGTAGTTGAAGGGGGAGGGGCATCAAATTATAGTCACGTGTCCCTATACATTAGCGTACATATGTTTTGGGGGGAGGGGGCTAAAAAATTGGATTTTTTAATCTGTGTACATACTCAATTTCCACTCACCCCAAAGCAAAAACTTCACTCAATTCCCTACCTCACACCTCACCAAATCCTTACTCAATTTTTCTACTCACCTCAAAAGTGAGGTGAGTACCTGCACCACTGAATTAAATTAAACCCAAGACAAATTATATTAATATGCTACAATAAAACGACAAAATTTGTACGCTTTCTATTTATTTAATCCAGCAGAACAAAGTAAAGCTAGCGAGAACACTTATTATATTAATCACAGTAAAATATGATTTGTATTTTTAAAACGCTTGTAAACAGACAACTTAACACGTCCTATAACCGTCAATAAAATCACTCAGAATAGTCCTTTACGACAATTAGTACAACATAAAAAAGGAACTTGACACTATACGTGTGCAATAAAGTGTTTTGTTTGTTTCTATGACGAGCGAGCCTCATTCCGTATGCAGTTTTCCCAAAGTGAGTTTTTCAATTAAATTACCGACATTTTTCCATAAGAAAATGATGGATTTGTTTAAGTCATTTTTTTAATGACGGATGCAAATCCAATATTTTCTAATTAAATCAATGGTTTTTTGTCATTAACATAATGGGAAATGACGTAGGCAAATCATACATTTTAGAATTAAATTAATAAAGTCTTGTCAATAACGTGATGGGAAACGACGTAAGCAAATCAGTATTAAATTAATTACATTTTTGGAAATAACAAAATGGAAAGTGACATAAGGAAATAATATTTTTTCTAATTAAATTAAAGGCATTTTGTAAAAAACATAACCAGAAATGACGAAAGCAAATAATTTATTTTCAAAAATTACTGGCATTTTGTCAATAACATAGATTAGCGTGGGGTAAAAATGACTACCAAAGTTTTTTCGCCTTTACGCAAATACTAATGAACGGATTGGGATTGTGAATGCGTCAAATGAAATTTTGACTCATTGTCTCTCGACGCCTCATATACTTTGAATACAACTTTAAATTTATTCTAGTAGATATTTAACTTTTAAAAAGGGTCTAAAAAAGGAGGTTTGGGGTATTAAAAATGACTACCTTCGTCAAAAAGTGTTTCATTTGGTTCTAGTGTTCCATGATTTTTTGCAAGCTTATTTGGTGCAATGACAAGCAAATAAAAGTCTTAGTTGGCCAAAAAATTATTGAACCAAAAAATATGATGTTTGAAAGAGTGTTTGGGTGAACACACAAGCGAATCACTGTTTGCAAGTGCCATTCTTGCAAGTGTTTGTCAAGTCACTCAAACACTATCAATTTGTTCTTGAAACTACCATCCGAATCTGATGTGGACTGGTCCGAGCTTCGAAAAACATGAGGACATCAATACATTATATTCAGTAGTTTAGTTGTCATTTAACTTTAAAGCGCTAGTCATTTTTACCCCATCAAAAGGGTCATTTTCACCCCAACAGTACAAAACATGCAGACCGTAGATAAAAAACGTGAAATTGTGCAATTTAAAGGCAATTTAACAGACAATTTCAAATATTTACAACAATGAATTCACACACAACAATTAAAAATGGGAAGTTTTTACCTACTCTTTACACAACGGCTACAAATCGACTTATACGAGCGACTCAGAAAATGCGTTTGGATAATCCCACGACCATTTTCAGGTGGTTGGATTTTGGATGTAAATAGATTTTGTCTACGTGACTGTACGCTTTCTTTCCTGGAATCAAACTAATCCATTTCTCCTGCTTTCCAAGCCTATGCGGCCAGAAAGACGCAAAATTTTTTGTTTTCGTTAAAAATCTAAGAAACGTCGGTGGTAATTTTCACCCCGTAGTCATTTTTACCCCATCCTCCTCCACCATCGGCAGGGAAAAAGTGGTATTGGCACGTGGTATATTACCAATCCTCTAAAATCTACAGTTTTTACGCCTATCCATCAATATAGAGACATACAATTCTTTGCTACAAATTTCATTCGTAACTAAAATTATCTTATAGGTAAATCCTTATCTCGTTTGACCCGAGAAAAATATACTTCCTTATTCAAGGAGAAAAAATCATGCGAATTTTACATATGTATATTAATGATAACATAATAGCTAGTAAATAATAAATTTTCCTCTCTCGCAAGAGAACTAAAATAAAAGTTCAAACTCGTGTTTGACTTCTCTTATCAACTAAACTAAAATTAAATATACGTTGGAAATGTCTCGTGAGAAAGAAAAAATAAATGCTATATTTTTACAGTAAATGAGAAAAATTAAATAGGTAATTTTGAGCATTTCCTCGTCATTTCTTAAGCTATATTTAACCCACATAAATAAATAAATGGAAGCAAAATAAACAAATTAAATTCATCCTTCATTTCATTCATGTTTTGTACGAATTAATCCTAAAATTCATGTATTTATAGGATCATCAATTTTACTTCCAACAATGTGCGAGTAACATATAATTTGTTTTTTACGTTTCCAAGGGCCATTTGAGCAAAAAGAAGTTTATCGTCGATAGATAAAGATGGTGAGTTGGTTATATAGTGTTCCTCTCAAATTCCATTTCCACCGTTGCAGTCTGAAATGGGGTGAGACTTTCCACGAGTTTCAATTCCAGCAGCTTCAACAACGACAACAAAGCCCCACTCTATATACAATCCACAACAATGTCAGTAAATTGATTGGGGAGAAATTGGAATTTGAAGTGTTGACGCCCGCTGCAACAAATTCCAGACGGACATTTCCAGTCTGGACAATTTCCTGGACCATCTTAAGACATTTCATTTGACACCAACAAAAGAAATTCCCATTCCAAAACAAAAAGCCATACCTAACGACGACAATAGTCATCCGTCAAATAGGCCAATAGAAATTAATAATAGTGAATTGATTGGCCGTAGTCAAATGGATTTGAGTTTTAAACAAAATCTTTGTTTAGAATTGTCATGAATTCTTAATTATATATATTTTCATCCGTTTATTTTTATACAAACGGCTGAAAATATATTACCACAATGAATCCTGATAAGTGGGAGGAAATAAATTGATTGCATCCTTATTAAATTATGAAAATAAATATGCACGATGAACCCCACTAAACGTAGGGAAATAGATTAACAAAATGAATGGCAATTATATAAGGGCATTATAAAGTATACACGTTGACTAAATTTTAATCATGTTTAATTTTTATTACGAATGTCAATAAAGAATTAAGAAATATTGATGATGCTCAACACCCGCGTGTGGATTTGTTTGGTGAATTTGATGTAAATAGCTTTCCTTAGCTTGGTATTGTAAGTACAGCGGGTGGGATGGGATGCGAACCCAATTTGAAGGGATTTTCCGCCAATTGTGGAGTAAATCGGACTACCTACATCATTGGGACATAGCATGGATTCCCGAGCACAAATCTGGGTGACATTATTGTAGCTTGAAATTTCGTCATCGCATTTGGGTAGGAAAATCATAGATTGTTTTCTTAATACGTCGGCTGTGGGCTGGGCAAAAACGACGTAGCCCCACGAGTAAGTAGTGCCAGTGGACGGAATGATTTCTCCGTGAAGAAACAAACCAGGCTGTACAGACTTGCTGTATTCAAAGGATGAGTTCACTTTCATCAGGCAGATGCCAAATGGATTGCTGTACATACGTAAACAATATAGAAAATGGATAATCAGAAATCATTGTATATAATCATATATTTCAACTTTCCTTCAACTCACATATTTGTAACGCAAATAAATAATAAATATGAGTTCTGTCCGTCCTTACGTGGCATCTTTGGAGGTGTAAATCCCGTCGATACTTTTAGTCGTCCAAAGGTAACTTTCATTTGTCTGAGTTCTATTGAACATTCCAGCAATCACTTCATACGACTTGCTTTCGTTGTTGCAGCAACGAGAGGAAGTCACAACAAAGTCCTTGTTGTAAATTGTGCCAGTGCACATAGACCCTGTCTCGTTTTTGGACTTGATATAGACAACAGACGGTTTCTCGTTACGGGCAGCATACGTCCCTTTCCCGAGTTTGGTTTCCGGGGTTTCTTCAGTCCGGTCAAAAGATTCTCCTGCTCCCTCCCGACCAATTTCCAAATTTTCCTGTACACAAAAATAACAAAGCAATTGTTGATTTTTTTAGAATGAATGGATGATGATACTGACATATTAATACGATAAGGATTTAAATTAGCATAAATATATTTTTGTCAATTTACCTCAGAAATTCGAGTGGCTGTTGTTGTTGTGTTGAAAGTACAGCAGACCCAAATAGTCAGTGTAGTGACGACGGTCAAAACATCGCACAATTTCATTGTGATTTATTGGATAAATGTATTCAAGTTTAGATGGAGATTTTTGTGATATGGGTGTGTTCAGTTTTCAGACGCTCAAAATGGTATACGTGAATTTGTATTGATGTGTAGAGAATGAATCTAGAGAATTGAATGAAAAATACAGACTTTTCTCGAGCTTTTTATACGGAACTTTTAATGATTGTTTCCTTGGATTTCCAAAAACATGTGCAATTTATTTTATGATTCATCCTTTGTCAGAAATATAAATAATCTTTGGAGATTAAATTCAAAATTAATGTGATCGTTTTTATGGATTTTCCATCTGGATCACAGTTTACATGTTGCAATTTTGCTCATGAAATCCGGATTTTAATGTTTGTGATGACAACTGAAATGCAAGTTGGATTTTGATTGATTTTTTAAGCTTTAGATATATAGGATTTTGTTGTGAGTACGTACACAAATGACAAGCTGAATGAATCATTCCGTTGGTTTGTTTGTTCTATATGTTCTAATTTAAACGATATTTTATTATGGGCAAGTTTTTACTCTGTCTACATTGTATATATGTTTATGAATAGTCGAAAGTTGTTTATGTCACTTTTTGTTTCATGGTCATTTTGTGACCTTGGCATCAAAGAAAAGAATGACCCCGCAAGGTCACAAAATGACCTTGAAACCGGATGTGACTTGTATAGTTTTTTGGCCATACATTTGTGCGTGTTGCCGATTTTTTCCCACGCTGTAGTTCAAAGAGTCTCCGCAGGAGGCGCTAAAGTGTAAAAGGTTGCGGAATGACCTCTCCAGGTCATGCCCTTGGGCCAATTTGACTGGTACTCCCAATATGTGTTTTCGAGTTCAATATCTAGTGATCTTCCAAGTTTCATCAACTTATTTTAAGAAACGGTGAAGCTGAAGCAAAAATTCCGGCCGCGGAATTTCTTGACGAGAGTGAACGAATTTTCTCATTTCCCGTGACCTTTGACATTTATTTTTGCCCAAACCAGGCGTGGCCTTTTGAATTCCTTATGCCAGGAAACAACTGACATTCTGAGCTTTCAGAAATGTATTTTTGTATAGAAATCCGTACATGCAAACAAAGGTTACCATGTAATTGCATTGAGCCCAATTTTCAATAGAAAGTGCATAGTACCCTTTAAAAGTAAACAAATGACATTGCTTTCATGCAGATTTCTCTATACTATATTCGATTTGAAAAAGCTGAACGAGAATACAATGTGCAATAAGCACATCAACTTTGTTACGGCTTTATGCTAATTCTCATTCCCAATTTATATACATAGTAATTTAATTAATATCAAAGAAATAAATGTACTTTGCACTGAATGCATTGCAAAACTTGATGCAAAACCGTAAAATTGTCATTTGCCGTGACACTGTTTTTTTTTGTCTTTCTTTTGTATCTACTCTTGTACATTTTTTGTCTTTGTTGACAAATCTTTTTATACAAATAATAATTGTACGACCAAATTATGACGTTTTAAATTTGAAATGGAAATTTCCACCATTTTGTGTTTGTCCATTTGTGTGCAGTCAGTATATTTGTTTGAATTGATGATATTCAAAAGTATTCCAGAATTTCCAGAATATTCCCCAAAAAGACAATGATGAATAAGTCAAAGGGAAATAACACTAAAATCGGCAATAACAAAATCAAGACGAGTGAAATGGTAGAAATGAAAAGAGGACGGCTTCATCTTTATATTCTCATTGATGTGGGAAAGAAGTGGGAAATTGTGAAATGAGGATATAAAAACGGGTTAAGAAATATATGTATACCTGTATATAGGAAATATTCCAGAGACAAGGCCGGCAATTCAAGGGACAAGCAACAGGACTATATAAACATAATATTCAAAAGGACAAAAGTCCTCGCGACGAATTTTAATCTCTCTCAAATAAAAACCCACACGTACTGCAAAATAATTCATTCGAAAAATCAAATTCAATGAAAAAAACGGCGAAGAAAACCAATGGGAAATTACAAATGTGAAGGACAGAAGGAGAGTTTTTGAAGTAGATTTTAGATTTTCCCTAACATTTTCCATTTTTGGAATTGTAATTGAAAATTGCATGGACATAATTCAGAGCGTAAACAACAAAAGGGTGGAAGTGTCTGAAAAGAAACTTTTATTTGCCCTGCAGAAACCCTATTAAAAGGTGGAACTTTCTTTTGAAACACTTGTAATCAACTTTTTTCTTACACTTTTCCCCTCCTATACTCGCATTTCTGTATTTGAAATCTAGTCCAATTGCCTAATTGCTGTACACGATTTAATTACCATTCCGCAATTCACAGCTCCATACAATGAAAATGTCGTCATGTTGACATGTGTGTTGTTTTACAAATTGTTTTTGTATATATAGGCGGGAAATTGGTGGGAATATCCATGGGAATGTGGGACAATAAGGGATTTGTTTGTGGGCGATGCGTCTCTAATTGTGATTCAGTTACACAGTCCGCTGTCTCAAGTGTGCTCCACCGTTTGCACATCCTGTGAGACGTTCCTTGGTCATCTTTCATCTTCATCTCAATTTCATTGCTTAGCCTCATCCTGCAGTTTCTCAACGCTTCTTCATTTTCATTCATCTGCAGACAGTGGCCGCGGAACCTAACCGGTGTTATACACTCTCATTTACACAATTTAATTTCAAGTCTGGCCAGCGAGTGCGCAACATTTGGATTTGAGGAATGTGAGACTTTTGTGGCCGACAAATCCAGTCGGGTCACTTTGGGGAATAGATTTGAAAGACGCGCCCACCAATCCGACCGGAAAGTATATACAGCAGTGGATTTAAAGGTCATGGACGGATTCAAAAGCGACGGGAAAGTGGGGATATTGGAGGAAATAATCCATCCAAGAGTCAAACGACGGACGTTGGGAAATGGACAACGAATCAGCTGACCAAGTGGGTGGTCCCAATCAAACCCCTTACAGGGAGGTCCGACTCGAGAATCCGATGTATCAACTCACATTCATCTCCACACTCATTGACGGGGCTCCCAACAAACGGAGCGTGAGCGAGAAATATTATATTCCACAGCTCTGGTGGCATATGCGCAAATCTGTTGAGGCTTGTCGTCATCGTCATCGTCGTCGTTGATGTCACTGAATTTGGACGGTCAAGAGAAAGGTCAAATTGCTTCATCAACTGAAAGGGTTTCACAACGGATGATGAGCCTAGGTCACATTCACATTTACAGACGTATAGAATGTGGGAAATGTGTGAATTGAAATGGAAACGCACAGCCAGCGGAACTATATATTATACGCACACACAAAACACAAACATGTGTGTATGGGTTAGTATGTGGAATAATAATATTATGCATATACATTTCTTGAGATTTGGATAATTTTCCACGAGGTTGACCGCAGAAAGAGAGCCAAAGTAAGAAATCAAATTGAAGAGTCAGATCCGCCCACGTGACGGAATCACGGAATTCCCCACCAAAAATGAGTGTCCCGCATTATATTATTTGGATTTGACTCCATGGAGACAGTCTTGTATAGATTCCCAAATTGCTAATTCTAATTCCAGGGTAATTCTTTTGGGCAATTCTTTTGCCAATTCCAATGCCTTAGTAATTCTTTTTGGCAATTCTAATTCCAAAGGGTAATTCTTTTTGGCAATTCTTTTGCCAATTCTAAGTCCTTGGTAATTCTTTTTAGCAATTCTTTTGCTAATTCCAATTCCTTGGTATAATTCTTGGTGGAATTCAAGTGAGTAGATCCATAGCTAAGGAAAAGGGTTTTCCCGAACTATTTTTTAGAAGGATAAAAACTAACTACGTGTGTTCCTTATATGAAAGTAGTATACAAAAGTAATTTTTAAAAAATTATAACGACCTGTTCGAAAGTTCAATTTTGACAAAGGTATTGTCATTTTCATAAATTCCCTATTGCATGAATCTCGGATTTTCTTTCAAATTTTCTTCCTTAGTCTATTATACGTGGGTGTGATTTTTTAGATTTTTGATTTTTGACCTCTATCAATTTTTAGGTCAACATGGGGTCACCCCTGTTTTTCATCCGATTCATCGGAAACAAAATTATTCGACAAGGTGAGGTGATCCTGAGCAATGTTTAAATTACCCTCAACTCTATATCTTCAACCGCTTGACCTATACAAGAGGTCAAATGTCACCATGGGGCAAAGTCAATTTTTGATGTCCTTAGGAGTTTCAGTGAAATTGGCCCAAGAGCATGACCTGGAGAGGTCATTCCGCGACCTTTTACACTTTAGCGCCTCCTGCGGAGACCCTTTAAACTACAGCGTGGGAAAAAATCGACGACACGCACAAATGTATGGGTAAAAAAGTGATTTATGTGACTTTCGGTTTCAAGGTCATTTTGTGACCTTGGCATCAGGTCAAAGAAAAAAAGACCCCGCCAATATCTACAACACGTCCACACTTGCCCCCAACTCTTGAAATCTATTAGGGACAAGTGTGGTCATCAATTGTTTAAATACTTGGAGTCAAATTTTGAAATTTTTCTTGATCGGCATATTATTAGCAAGTATTGAACTTGATGCTCATGCAAAAACATTCTTAAACAATCATGTTGTGACATATAATGGCAGCAAATTGAAGGCGATTGCTCGCAATTCAAAAAGTAGTTTCTTTTGACCTCGTCCCTTTTGACCTGCACTGCTGCTCTTGTAGTCAACATACGAATCTCGAACTTTGACAGGATGTCGGAAGTGATCTCAACTTCAATTTCTAAAACAAACGTGGCATCAATTTTCTTGGTAACAGTCTTAAATGGTCGTAGACCGCACTTACCCCACGTAATCCTATATATCACTACTATAAGCAAAGAGTTTTGTTTCTCGGTATGTCTTTATGCGCGTAAAAACTGTATAGATTAGAGTTTTGGCATTGTCACATGCCAATACTACTTTGCCTGTCTGATAAGTATAGGCTATTCAAAATTTTGAAAATGTTCCTCTAAAGGGCCCACATTGACATTTTTCTGTTTTTTATTGTACCAAAAAGTGTCCAAAATTCAAATATATTGACTGTTGCTGAGGAAATGTGACAAATGAACAAGTTTTTTTAAAAAAACTGGCGAAAATCAATGCGCTCTTATTTGAAAAAGTTCTTTTGGACAAATTTAAAAAAACAAACAAACTCATTTGTAAACTTGACAACATAATTTGACTTTTTGACCAACTTATTTTTGGAATTAAATAAGTAAATAAATTTTAATTGTGTAATCAGGCTGAAAGCGACGGGGATTTTATATATTTTAGATTTGATTTCAAAACAATGCCTTTAGAGGTAAAAAGCGAGGGGCGAGATAGGGATTTAGTCCGATTAACAAACAAATAATGGGCAAAAAGTGGAGGGAGTCCTTCCGAGGGACGGGTATACAGAAGATGAGATGAAAAGCGAGTGAGGGGTAAAATGGGATGAGAGGTCAAGGAATTCGGATTAGGTTATTGTATGTGTGTTATAGTAATTGTGTTTTTATTTGTGTTAGAAGTGTAATTTACCAAACGAAGAAATGGCAAATGTGAATATGGGGAAAAAGCGACCTCCCTGTGCACACAGGGAGGTCGCTGGAAGCGAGGGGCTTATTTACTTGTCTCTAATATAGGTAAAGAATTCTATTTCTCCTTAGGTCTTTATAGTTGTAAAAACTGTAGAGTTTAGAGGTTGGGCATTGTCACATGCCAATACTACTTTGACCATGTCGATGGTATAGGCTATTTAAAATTTCAAAAATGTTCCTCTAAAGGGCCCATTGTGACATTTTTCTGTTTTTTTGTCCAAAATGTGTCCAACTATTATAATATTTTGACTGTTGCCGAGGAAATTTGACAAATTAGCAAGTTTTTTAAAAAAATCTGGCGAAAATCAATGCGCTCTTAAAGATTTATTTAAAAAAGTTCTTTTGAACAAAGGGCTCAATCCACTTTCTCAACGATTTGGGTCCATTTTCAAAGGCAAATTACAAAAAACTGCATGTAATTTTTGAGGGTTTGAGTACACCATTTTAAATGTTGTAGTTTTATTGTCATAATGACGGAGTTTCATTTTGAGGCCAAGCCCCGTTCCCGAGATCCGCGGGCTAGAACCCGCCATGTTTGACGGCGCGCGCAACGTCAGAAAATGATCAACATTGTCCATGGGATGCAAAATTATTGCTTAATTCTACTTCTGTTGGGAGGTGACAAGCCTCTGACACATTTTAATTCATCAAAAAATATTTACAATGCGCCACATGCACCCGTATGTCACTCTTGAGTCGAGCACACAGACCAACAGTTTTGTTTAAATCAGTATAGAAAAAAACCGCATGTGAATTTCGTCATAATTTTCACAGGGTACTTAGAAAAATAAGTGATATTTGTGCACAAGAAGTTTAATTCTGAGGCCAAGACGATTTGCGACACTGTTCAATTTTTTGTGCGGTCCCTGCCAATTTCCACGATTTTATGCATAAAACATTACGCGAGCAAGCTCAGATTTCCTTGAGAAATGCTCAAAAGGATGTCTGGTGTCCTTAAAATGGATGTAGAAACGGTTTCACCATCATAGGAGAACCGGGATGATTTTTTATTATGCATATATGAATTGATTTTTTAATTTCATATTAGTAGAAAAACATTAACGGAGAAATGGTAAATGTTAATTTGAAAAACAATTGTGTAAATGGGGGTCGCTGGAAGCGATGGGCTTTTTTACTTGTATATAGATATTTGTACAAGATTATGTGGAGTTCGGCTTGACAAAGGAAGATAAAAAGTCCGTGTAGGTGTATTTATATTTAGGTTGAAGTAAGGAAGGTGTCGCCTATGCTGCCTCTCTATGCTGCCTCCCAAAAAACCTATGCTGCCTCTGTATGCTGCCTCCCAAAAAACGGGAGGCAGCATAGGGATTTTGGTTAGGTTAGGTTTTTTGGGAGGCAGCATAGGCGACACCTTCCTTCAACCTATATTTACAAAATAGCGTTCTATGTTCTATTAATTCAAACTGTTTTTCTGATAACTGGACAATGTACATAAAATATGTAGAAAATACATGGAAAATACTTATTGTTAGGAAAAGAATGAGAAAAAATTCTTGTAGGTATCTATACAAAAGAGAATTAAATGAATTCCCCTCTAATTAATACAGTATATGTATAAACAACATATATGATATGATATGTAATTAGTAAGGGAACAGCCCTGAAAAACCATGGAAGCCCCCGACAGCTTGGATTTCACCGTCGAAAGGAACGTTGAATGTGAGAATGGGGAAAACATACTCAATGTCACCACCATAGGAAGCAAAGTATTCGGCTCCAGGAGTGGCAGTGGGCGGTGCCGCGGTTGTCGTCGTCGTCGTCACTTCCTCCGAACTTTCTTCCTCTTCTGCTGCTTCCATCTCTTTTGCCGGATCTTTTCCAGATTTCTTTTTTGTTTTCAATTTTGGCTCTTCTGTCGTTGTCGTCATTGGCGACTTTTTTTCATAGCTTCCATTCTCTCCCTCTTCGTCTTCTTCTTCTTCTTCTTCGTCGTCTTCTTCTTCCGCTTCCTCACTCCTGCTTTGATCCTCCTTCTCATTGGAGTAGTCAACCGGAGAACTATTCGGAGACGTCGTTGACGCTTGCGGGTACGAATAAAATGAGGAATTTCCCCATGTGATTGCTTCCCCTTCCGGACCTACTCGAAAAATCCCATGTACTTGTGTATACTTACAGACATAAGGGCTTACATAAATACGGGTTTTACTTTTTCAAGTTTGTTTTTACCTTGATTACGAATGCTACTTCGTTTCCAGAAAGTCGAACGGGGATGTCGCTTGAGTTTTTTGGGGTGTGGTCGTTTCCTGGATTCCCTCTGCTGGTTTTGACATTCTCGTTGCCACAAGTCCAGGAGATCGTCGAGCCACAGTGAGAGATTCGGCCGAGGAGTGAAGGATCGAGAGCCTCCATCAGCAGCAGCAGCTCCAGCCTCAACAATGAAATCCTCAGCTTGAACATCCGCCAAAGGAAATAGAAATTGGAATAATTCTCGAGGGTTTCTGATGGTGGCTGTATGACGGGGTGGCTGCACAATGGAGCGACGAGATCGAGCAATCGTCTTGGAGTATGGACAGGAAGTGGACCAGAATTTGATCAATGTGTCCGTAAGAATCCGTTTTAATTGACCACTCTCATTTTCCGTCTCTGCTGCTGCTGTTGAAACTGGGACTGCCGTAGTACAAAATACAAAGAGACCAACATTGAGAGTGAATAGTTGGCTCAATACAAGCATTTTGCAAGGAAAAATTTGAATATATATGAAAACAAACTAAATGTATAAAACAAAAGTGTGTGGCAGATTTTTATAGTGTGTGGTGTGTGCCTTTGTCACAAAATCACGTATGAAGACTATATGTGTGTGTGGAGACTGAATCCTTTATGTGTGATGGACTTTTCATTAATTTCTCATTAGCGACTTTGGAAAAGGAAGAGTTATTTGGGATTTAGACACACACTCACACAGGAGTAATTTAAAAACAAACCTCTCATTTATTGTTGATGGAAACACACAGGTCAAGAAACTTTTCCCTTTCACTTTATAGGGGAAAAAAAGGACTACTTATATAGAAATAAATTCATTTGTCGCGAGTCATTAAAAACACGTTATATATAGAATTAGAATTTCGACATTCGACATATTACAAAAACGCAGCAGTTGTTACTGATTAAATGACCACAGAGAGTTGGATGAAATTGTCAAGTACCTAATATATATTTAATAATAATAATAATAATAATTATGAAAAAGAACGGCCCATGAGAACCATAGAGAGAGAGAGAGAAAGTACTTATATATACTCTTATATAGTTTTGTTTATTTTCCCCGTTTTGATTCCGATTACATAAAATACAGAAATTGTACACATATATAATAATTGGCAATTCAAAGTAAAAATAATTATAATAGGTTAGGCAAACGATTGCAACTCATTTCCATAAAATACTTTTTGTTAGTAACTATATATATAAAAATCCTTCAATTCTTTCACATATTTCGTAGGATCAAAAGAATTGTAGGATCTTCAATTTTCATTTCTATATACGTACACTTATATAATAATATTCTGTTGGCATTCTCAAAATTCAGTACAATAATTTAATTTTCCATTTATTTTTACGTATTTACTTTTTTGTTCATAAGCGTTGGCATTCGTTTTTTCTCATCTTCTTCTTTTGACATCCGAGTAATTTTTAATTTATATAAGCTCCACAATTAAAGGAAATGTGTAAGTAAACGTAAGAATTAGCGATGCGCTAATCATTTGTTTGTTTTTTTTTTTTTTTTTACAAACATGTGTATGTTATTTGTATATAGTATATATAGTACATGCCAATAATTAGTAAGATTAGTCGTAGGTGTAAAGCGTGCGGCGTTAATTATAACTCATAAAGATGTAATTAAAACTGGAATAATTAAGTAATTAAATAAGCAAAAAACATCACAATTTTCTTAGACATCATTTTTTCCTCAGCAACATATATATATACTTATGCTCACGTCTATATACTGTCGAGCCAACCGGAAGTGGCTCAGAGCGAATTTGTGAGAAAAAATCTTGAGTGAGCAAGGGGAGGAGTTTGACTCGCTCGCAGCCAATCAAAAGCGACTTGAAATTCAAAATGTT
>JAIUND010003185.1:0-17223 GCA_034699125.1 Gisinianus flammeolus | reverse complement strand
TGAGTGAGTCCTCTAGCGGCGATTTCATCAACGTCCGTTTCCACTTTGCCCACACTCACTCCTCCGGAAAATCTCGTCAATTAAAACTTAATTAAAATTACATATTTGCAATTTTTTTACAAATTTCTTACTTTTCCTATAAAATAGCCCATGTTTTTGTGCATATTAATATGCAAAAAAAAGTGAAAAATGGTATGCGGCGTGTTTTCTTATCCACAACTTCATATACGTTGCATAGAAAATCATGGGGAGCTTTTGCTCAGTTTTGCTCTTTGTTTTTTCTCATGTTCTTTCGAAAGCGAAAGGAAACGGTTCAAATTCAAATCCTAATACTTTTCCTGTGCACTATAAAATGAACGCATGCATTTTGTTATAATAATGCGAATGAATTGTACAGTTCAAAAACCGCACAACGGCACTTTGTAGTTAATTAATGTCAAATCTAATGGATGAAAATTAATTTTGTTTATTGATTATATGTGAATTTTTTTATTAGCTATATAGATTTCCTTGATTTCCCTCAACTATTTGTATTTGTGGTCAACCAGTCGTCAATGGACTCTGAATGTTTCCCCATCCAATCCGAATTGCTTTTGATGGTCGAGCGGGAAGTTTTCAAAGCGGTGGAAATGAAAGCGTAGTGTTCCGGGTTTTCTAGCTCAATGTTCCCCATTAATTCGTCCAACTGTGGCGAAGACAAAGGAAACACGAAAACCATTTCCAAAATGAGGAAATTTCATACAGAAAAATAGGAATTAGGAAAATTTGACGGAGGAAGTTCAAAATTTCAAATTGATAAAATAAACAAAGGAAATTTGTATATTATATACATTGTTCAGGTCCTCCGGGGTGGATTGATAGCTGGAAAGGGCGGAGATGACAGCCGGTATGATCTTGGTCTCATTTCCATTTTGACCTCCCGTGGCTGTCAGGGTGACCAGCTGGGCCCAATTTTCCCGGAGGAAACCAAAGGCATGTTTTCTTCCCAAAGGATTCCGTGCAATGTTCACGAGGAGATTGGACGTGAGGCCTTTGAATTCCGGTCCGATTGAGTCCCTCACCAGTCTATAAATAAATGAAAAACACATGTGACAACCCCAGAGGAAATGTAGCGGGAAATTCAAAATTCGAAATTCAAAATTCGACTTTAATTACTGCAAAAGTTCCAGCAAGTCCCGAGTACAGCTTAATGCATTGAAAAGGCGCGTTTTTTGAACCGGATTTCCCTCAATTTTGAATGCCTCCAAGACTTTTGAGTAGGCGTTGGAAATCCCTAGAGAAATTGCACTGCAGTAGATAATCGGCTGGAAATCGGGTGAAATCCTGGCGCAAATATTCAAAAACAAAAAGACTGACAAATAGCATAATTTTTTGAATAGCCCTGGATTAAAGCCTTCAAGGCCTTTAATTTATACAGTCTGTTACAAAATCATAGGTTCATCCATAAAAATTGCCGTTTTTTCGACATTTGTAAAATGAAAGACCTTAAATTTTACAGTATATTTGTAATGATGAAAAGAAGTTTACGTTTGTAGATTTATATGCAATTTACGTGTTTTCATAGAGAATTTCTATGCTCCAACCTTTTATGGTTTTTGCAGCGATCTCCTTGACTCGAGGTCACCAAATTGGTACCACCGAAGCGCCAACTATGTCGACACGTGGTCTAGAAATATTTTGTCCCTGTGCCTGTGGACCTCTATTTTGACCCACAAAACATGTCAAAAAAGATGAGCGCGCAATGCTATTGAATGGGAGAATGTCACCGTGCGTTTGTCATGGTGTCAAATCTCCGAGATGTACGCCCATTGGCCAATATTGTGCCAAAACATCACAACACACTGTGCCTCGATGCTTAATGTGAAAAATTCAAAAAATTCGGTGTTTTAAAAAAGTTTCCTCAGTAGTATCTAAATTTGAACCTATGATTTTGTAACAGGTAAATTTCAATAAAAATCGGATTATTTTGAAACCATGCAGCCGATTTCTATGAAATATCATACACAGCTTCTTTTCATCATTACAAATATACTGTAAAAATGTAAGGTCTTTCATTTTACAAATGTCGAAAAAACGGCAATTTTTATGGGTGAACCTATGATTTTGTAACAGACTGTATGAGATTTTCATATAAAATAAAATAAAATAATGACATTTAATTATTACGGATTCAAAGTGGAGTTTCGCGCGAGCCAGGCTGTAAATAGCTGACTGGTAATTACCGCGCATTGTGGGTGAGCCAGGGCGCAGGACCAATCTACATTTACACCGGCGGGAAATATGGAATTTTGAATAAATGCGATTTTAATACGTATACAAAATGGATTTTGGAAAACTTTGATTGGAAATTGGCATGTCTTTGTCTTTGTAGAAGGACTTACCAAAAAGGGACGCTCTTAGAATGACTTGAATACCGTGCTCATCCGGTCTTTGATCCCATCCCGTGTGATTCAAAGCTCCCTCCAATTTCGGTGTCAAGTAGCTCTGTGGAACATGGAAAATGTCAACTATGATTAAGTAAATTGGAAAAAACTATATGAACTCCGGCTGGGAATCGAACCCAGTTCGCAATCGAACGTCAATTCGTGAAAAAACGATGAGAGATGAATAAAACAAGGAAATTTAAGTAAATGAACCGCAAGACTGGAAATTCCGCGTGTATCACTGAACAAATTAAGGACTTTTGTAAAGGAACTGAGGGCGGGAAACCAAAATACATGATCCGCATCGCTGGGGAGGCTCCCCAAAAACTTGGTCATCTCCAACGCCATTTCATAAGTGACATACTCTGTTCAAAGGATCGATTCCCACACAAATTCTCAATTCCCATTTCACAAATCAGCCAATACGCACAATGAAAGGAACAAATGAGGAGGAGCTAAATATTTGAGTGGGGTCACTAACCTTGCTCAGCGCATCGGAAATAGTCCTCGATCAGCTGACTCTTGCTTGGAGCACTGATCACCGAGTGATTCGCCGCCAACTGCTTTTGAATTAATTGGGTGAGTTGGACATCGTACAAAGTCCGGTAGTAGCCTCAAAAACCCGGGCATTACAAATTCACAATTAAAAACTACGATATTATCCGAATGTCGAATTTCCATTTGCAATGTCTTTTATCGAATTATTATCGATAATAGCATTTCCATGGGATTTTAGTGATTTTTTTACCAACGCCTTCCGGATTTAGGATGATCCATGCCGTGGCATCGATTTTGTGGGATTGCATCGAAATATTTTGGTGGATCCAAATCGCTGGGGTGTGATTCCCGAAATTCGGTTCATCTGCTGTGACGATGGCCACCGGGATTTCCCAGAGGTCATCCGGATCCCCGCCCGCCATCCCATTTGAATTTTCCCGGTATCTCTCCTATTTTATTCACATCAATAAGATTCCGCTTGCAATCCCATTACAAAAACTGTCCTTTGTCTAAGTAGTCTGAGGTTTTACTTGGGAAATATAGATTTTAGTGGGCGAACCCCGGCGGACCCTGATCAGAGGGAGGCCCTTTTTAAGGGTGTAAGTGTCCATGATCGTTTTCACATCCAGACCTGAAACGATGTCGATGAGACATCAAAAAAAATGAAGCAAAGGTCAATTGCCTCAATTTTCACCTGAATATCATAGAATTTCCTCGAATTTTATTCCATATCAACAAGTATACAAAAGATTATGAAAGATGGATTTTTACCAGGGGGAAGACTTTGATTCTCCTGCGCCACATCGTTTAAAGCCTGAAAGAGATCGTCTTGAACCGCATTGTCAAATAATCTATTGAACAAAGCGCCACATTTGAATTTTTCATGTCAAAAAAAAGTAGAATGTGAATGTGCTTCAAATGTGCTTGATTTATTAACTTCTATTGATTCTTCCGCTGTATTTTTCAGTTTACATACCGGTCCTTGATATATTTTTGAAGTCCTGCAATTAGAATTGAACGACCAAGAAATCCTTGCATCATCCTGATGAGGGATGCTCCTTTTTCATAGGCCATCGAGTCGAAAAAGGACATCTTGAATACAAATCCCCGCACACATTCATCATATATTCGTAAATTAATTCAGTGTTCCAAACTTTTCGTAGATGTCCTTCAAAATATTGATGAATTATAAAATAATAAGATAGAAGTAAAAAAATGAGTTGGCAATACAGAATTGACTTCTTTTTCTCCAGCAGCGTTATAAACGGGATGTGACAGAGCGCCCGCATCTCTAGACTGAGCCAAATGAACCGTCTCGTACAAAAATCTATTTGTTGGATCAAATTCTGGAGCGACCGACTCCATGCCGAGATAAGACCCAAACGTGGCTAAACCTTCCTTTAACCTGAACAAAACACCAGCACAATTAATTAATTCGTATACCCGCATTTGTTGAAGCACGTTCTCAATGATAATGATGTTTCTTCAAGGAGTACTCACCAGACACAGTCCCACCAGGACGGCGTGACTAAATTCCCAAACCAATGATGCGCCACTTCATGAGCCACCACATTCACAGTCCGCGCTCGCTGCGCCTCCGTCGACTCCCCCGGGAAATAAAATATGACGTCATCCCTTCAAAAAACACAGTACAAAATAAACACAAAGGAACATCATTTTATTGTGTGTGTTTAAAAAGGTCATATTATTTTTTGTATGATTTGTGGAGTTTTTCAAACTTCCCGCGCGCCAGTCTATAAAATAACTGTGTGCAAAAAAAAACCGGTAGGTGATGTGAGCCATGTTCTCCATCGCGCTGAAATGATACATTTCCCTCGGGATGGAAATCCCATCCATTTTCCGCATCGGATACGTTTCATTGAACACTTGTTGGAACGTCTTGAGTAATTGGGCCGTCATATCCGCACTGTACTCACCGCCTTGTCTTGCAATGGACTCGGGCGGTCCATAAACCTATAGCCATAAGGGAAAAAAAATGTTGGATTTATGTATAGCATCAGCTGCGGGATTCGAACCCTTGACCTTACAATTATAGTCAAAATGACCAACTTTGACGGGTTTCCCGATGATCCCGATGTCGGCGGCGGTGGAAGTGTATTCTTCCGTGACGAGGATGGCGAGTAAATAGGATGGAAGCGGGATCGTGGGCTCGTAGTGATCCCACACGTAGCCCGCGGGTAAATTCACACTGTCGTTTCCAAATTTCAAATTTTAAATTTTAAATCCAAATCAAATTTAAATGGACACAAAAATTAACCAATTACCAATAACCAAAAGATGATGGAAAACAACATGGAATTATGATTGGTTAATAATGAATTAGGGATTACTCGGGCACGCCTTCTCCGTTTTCTATGGTGTCCGAGTTACTCAATGACATGTGCTCACTGGATCGAGCAATGGACACGACAAACGTGGCCTTGAAACGCGGCTCGTCAAAGCCTAATATACGAAAAAAGTGACATTGAAAACGAAAACAACATGAATACATTTTAAAATTCACATGTTTAAATCCGCTGGAAATTTATTTCGAGTTTAAATTTTTAAATCATTTTGAAAACATTTATTTTCATTTTGTAATTACCAGGCAACATTTTCCGGAATCCAATCGCCTGCACACAGACACAACATATTATTATTATTATATACGAACAAAAATTGTTAAGAAATCCCCAAAATTCACAAGAATTTCAAGACAAATCACACACAAGAAATTTCAATTAATATTTTCAAAAAAATTGACGTACTGACGTAAAAAAACAAGAAAAATCATATTAAAAAATCACGTAGAAATTGCATAATAAAATGAGCTATACTTTAAAAATCTATAGTTTTTTTGGGGGCGGAAACTTACGGAAAATTGAGTCGTCGCCAAATACCTGGAAAAATTGAATTTATTGAATTTGATTGGATTTGCATGATTAAAATATTCTGTATTAGTCACATTTAATTGATTATAAAGTTAATTCTGTTGGGTACATTGGATTATGTGGTTGACTTTGACCGTAATTTAATGGACTCACTTAATTGACCCATCCGTCTTTTGATACGACGCTCGATAAAGGCCCGTGTCACTCGCCGGGATGAGCCCAGTGAACCCAAATAGAATATCGTACGTTCCATTCACTTGTAAATCCGACGTCAATTGCAAAACCCAAAGGCCAGCATCATCATAACTAGAATTTACAAAGCCCGCCGGCAAACCGGACGGCGTCCTTACAATCTATAAAAATTGACCAATTCCAATTCCAATTAAATTCAACGAACAAACTATATATAACAATCAATTAAATGTGTGCTTTTAATCTAAAATATTTTTTTAAATTTATATATATATAGTATAATAGTTATAATCGTAATATATACGGAAATATCCGAATCGTTGACAATCACAAGTTTTGGGTCTTTATGCAGTTTAATTTGAGACGTGGCATTGAGGACGACAATGGAAATACTTAAATTTCCCGCACTCGTCCAAGGCTCAAATGATTCTTCTTCTGGCGCTTGATTTAAAATGGGGAGAATCGCCAGTTTGTACTGGACAGGTTTGATCCAGTCGGGAAGTCTAAATCCCAATGACGCCGAGTTGAATTCCTCGTTGTCATGAAGGAATTTCAATTCCAATTCAGAGCGGCCATTGAATTCCGTATTGTTGTTGTTGTTGGTGTTGTTGTTGGTATTGGTTGGAGGACTGAAATATCGCGGGTGATTTTCCTCCGTTCGAATTTGAAGTGGCGTTCCGGATGATGCAAACGAGGATGGAAAAAATGTCGTGAGACAAAGGAAATTGAAAATGACTCGATGAGTCCTCTTTGTTGTCACTCCCATTTTTTAAGGCAGGACAAGAACGGATTTTTTGAAATTTGAAATTTGAATTTTGAATAAACTGAAAAAAATCAAGATGTGTATAGAGAGAGAATAAAATATTCGAATGGGAATATTCAAAGTGCACAATTTGTGTGTGCGTTTGAAATGTATTATAATGAAGTAAATTCGATTGTAAAATCCAAATAAATGACGCGTTATCTCCCCCGCACTAAAAACCAATGTGATTATGTCCATATAACACTTGACTTAATTTCCAATCTATATTACCACACATTTTATTATGTAAAGTTCAACACAGATAAACCTTCATCACATATTTACCATATACACAAACACAAACATTTATATATATATATATATATATATGTACGAATGAATTTTTGTCAAACTTGTTGTTGTTGTTTATCTTTAATTAATTAATATCTTCTTTTGTGTGTGGTCATCTTTATAAAATACTGGTCGACTTGCTTAATAATAATAAATCGTCATATTCGAATTCCCCCGGCCTTTTGACATTCCAACTTTTCTATAGGATTTTCTCAGGCTTATATACTCGCGGAATTAAGAGCCCTCCAATCTCACTTTCCGGCTCCTTCCGCATATATATTACTGTCCATTCGGATAGAAATGATTTTTTTTCACTATTTTTGGAGTTGTGGCGCGGGCGAGGATGGGATGTCCTTGGAATTTGCAAGCGAAAATCAAGGTAACCAGCTTTTTTGCTTCCAAATTCCAAGGACATCCTCACCCGCGCGCCAACTCCAAAAAAAAAGTCAATAATCATTTTTATATCCGAATGGACAGTATAGATATTATATTATACAGACATTACAGACGACGGATGACGTCATTATTGACTTCCAAATTTTCCACATTCTCAATTCAAAAGCGAGTGCGTAAACACGTGTATACATTTCATCAACACATAAGTACTTATATGAGCATTACAACAACAAAAAAAGGGAGGCGGGAATCATTAAATTCCAGTACTTTAAAAACGCATTTATATACTCTGTTTATTGTCAATTAAATACAAATAAATACAACTCGCATTAAATGTGATAATTCAAATTCAAATTCAAATAATTGTCTCGTCTGCCTCTCATTTATCGATTATATAAATATATAGAAAATATACTGTGGGGAAATTTTACTGTGTGGTGGTGGTGTGGTTGTTTAAAAATTGTGATAAAAATTGGAATGTTCCCGCGCTGTTTTTTATTTTTTGGCCTTACAATGGTATGCAATGTAAAAATCTGCTTCCTTGTTTCATGACCCCGGGAACTTGGCCCGCGATTTTCGGCTAATATAATATACAATCACACACAATTTAATAAAATTCAAAAATCAAAATCACACAATCACACACGTGTTAAAATTAATTCAAGATTCCAAACTTATAATGACATGATGTATATAGAAATTAAAAAAAAAGCCTAAACAAAGGATGAAAGTGAAATATGTAGTGAAATCTATAAAATCTGTCATGATAATAATATAATATATAGATATATAATGATTGTGAACTCACATCCGCATCCCATTTCCCTAGAAATGATTTCATATCCTTGTCCTCGGATGGGAACTCCAAATAATGATTCTCCAATAAATACGCCTGCGCAATCTCCACTTCCATCCGACTCAAATGAGTTTTGTCCACCAAACAGAATTTGATGGACTCCGCCTCGGCCTTCATTTTCCGGATCCGCCCGTACAAACTGGATGGCAAATGAACGATCTTGACCGTGCTCAAAGTTCCCGGGATATTCTCCATCACCAGGAAAATGACGCAGACGAGGACGCAAAGGACAAACCACCTTTTATTGTTCTCCATTGCTCTCTTCCACCAAATTTGGAAAGGAAATTCAAAAATTCGGTATTTGAAACAAACAAAAACAAAAACACTTTACACATCCGACGAGTCACGTCCTCAAATGACAATAACAATTACAATAAATGACAAAAAATGCGGCGCGATGACGTCATTTCCCCATTCTCAATTCTCAAGAGAGCGGAAACAAATGCCATAAATAAATGAATAAATATAAGCATTGAAGAAAGGGCGGGAATTCACATCTTCAATATTTGTATTGTCTTTTCCTATATTTATTTTATGAATGGCTTCCGTCCGGGTAATTTCTTCATTTTATTACAGCACACATCACACAATCCTCATTAAATTTTAAATCCAGTACATTCAAAACGCATTTAAAGTTTAAACATATTAGTAAAAAATTCAATCCTTTGATTCGTGTGATTGTGGTAAATAAAACAAATGCATTTTTTTAATTTGTGAGAATTCTCAAATTTTCCCGCTCTGCTGCGGCTGTAAATTGTCATGTGACACACGTCTGCTCTCACTTTTTGCTGAAGTAAAATATGGTGGAGCAACAGAAGGCGGCGCTGGCGAAGCTCAAACTAAATCCACAGACGGCATTCGTGAGCCAGTAAATGAGGCGACATTTCCCGGCCTGCTGAAGGATCCGCTCTATCGCCTCCTCCCTCATACTCTGGTCTTCTCCTCCTCCTCCTCTTCCACCTCCTCCCGCCTTCCCCTCAGGATGAGGATAGTAGCGAAGGATTGTGGCCCACTCCCCCGCATCCCGTTCGTCATCCCGCCGACAATACAACTCGAACGCTTTGAAGAGCCACAAGAAGAGAAGGAGGATGACGGATGTCATGGGGATGGCCAGGAGGTAGCCCGAATCCGTCCGGAGAAGCCGGACGAGGAGAAAACCGAGGATGAGCAAGAACAGCCCACCCATCACGTCGAATAACACACAATATGCATATTCCGACCGGAACTGGCTGAGGAGGACGCACTTCCGGTCCCACTTCACATTCAAAGTCAAATCTGAATTCAAATTCTCATTTAAATCGTCAGCAAGGATGTCTAGCCGTCTTCTTCTTCGTCTTCGTCTTCGTCCTTCTCCTTTAGATCTGGCGTCACGCTGAAAAGGGGAGGAGGAACCCCAACTGCTGCTGCTGCTGCTGCTTCTACTGCCGTATTTGTTTTGGAATTTGTGTATGGGGCAAGGATGACTGGACATGGTCATTTGGTCCTGAATGACGTTGACACGGTCCATGAGCTCCGTGGACCAGCTGGTCCAAATTACTCCAAATGTCACCAAGTACAGGATGAAGAGGATGAAGAGGAGGATACTCGTGAGGGGCGGGGCCGGGCAACATCCGGTCCGCTTTGCCATGAATTTGGAAGGGCCCGGGTCAATGGGAGCGTCCACTTCTACATCCGCGCCTGCATTGACATGATTGGCATTGACCTTGTCGCTCTCGTCATGGTTGTCATGTTGATTGTTGGTCGTCTGCTGGTCGTCCAGGACTTTTTCAGTGGCATTGTGTTTGTCCTTTTTATGGCGTTGGCGGTAGTGATAATCGTTGTGGCGATGGCGGTGATTCATCCACACTGAAAATATATCAACATGAATGATGAAATGTGCACACACACCGTGGACTATATATATTTTTTTATTAATGACGAGGACATTGACCAATCAAAATCAATCAAAGTGTTGGAATTAACATCTACTTAGTTATTTATATATATATATATTGCGAAATGACATGAGAAATTAGTGGACAAAAAATGATGGTCGGACTCACTTTCTCACTTTTAGTTGCCCCCCTTTTTTTCATATAAGTATACAGAAATCGTGTGCGTGTCAAAAAAATACAGAAGGAAATGATTTGACATTGTTGTATATTATATAATTCTAGTATAGACAAAAATATATCAAAATGACAATGAAAATGACAATTTAAATGACAATGAAAATATGTGCTGGAAAGAAAATTGGTTGCGTGGATTGCGAGAGATGAACAGCCGTTGCTGAACTATATATAATATATATGGATGCAGCTGTTGGAGCTGGAGCGGGTGGAAAAGTCTGTATGAGACGACGAGAATCGCGCATATATATATATATCGTCTGTTAAGTTCAAAAACGTACTATAATTATTTTCCTTAATTTCCTTTGACCGGGGTTGACCTGCTCTGGAGTTCAAAGTATGAGAGATGGAGCTTTGGGTCAAGCGACATTATTGTAGAGCAGGTCATGACGAACAATAATGTCGCTTGACCCATATAGCTCCATCTCTAATACTTTGACCTCCAGAACAGGTCAAACCAGGTCAAAGGAAATTAAGGAAAATAATTATAGTACGTTTTTGAACTTAACAGACGATATATATAGACTTTGAGGTCACGAGGAAGACAGGAAGTGACGGAGAGAGAAAGAGAGAGAAAGAGAGACAATCTGTATACATGATCTGAATGCCAAATATGTATACACATCGATTTTCCCTCTCCACACACATATTCTCTCAACTCTCTCTCAAGTATTATATCGTATCTATACATTATGATTTTTATCTGTTTCCTCCGTCCATGTGCACACACTTTTTGACTTTTTGGTTTCTCTCTTGCTCTCATACATATATATATATATATTAGCTTTTTACACTTTTCCCCGCATTTGCCATCACATGTTCATGTGTGAGCACCATAAAGTAATATACATATAATATTATATATAGAGTAATGAGAAATGTGAGTGTTTTTCTTTTTATTGCGAATGGCTATATATATATATATATATAATCTAATGCTCCCCAAATCATTCACTAATGCAATTAATCCCAATTAATCGTCTGCAGTCTGCATCACACACATCACAAGAGGCAATAAATAAAATCGAATAAACTCGTCGTGAACACACATGCGTCCTCACAGTGAGAAGACAATTCATAAATTACAAATGACGAATGAAAAAGTTTCATTATGAAACAATCCAGGTTTTTCAAAGACAGAAAGAAAGCCCGTCATTTGACCTCAGCTATATATAAATTGAGCCAGAAGTTTTACATTTTGGAATTGGCAGAAATATGCAGAGAGTTTCTTCAAAAAATCAAACGTCCTGATTAGAAAAAAGAAGAAAATTAAAGGATTGCGTATATCTAATCGTATACGTTCACATTCACATTCGCAATTCTTTCCACATACAAAATGTATAGACATATATATACGTATATATATATATATATATAAATAAATCTATCTGCATATATGTACCAATAAATCAGGAATACAGAATAAACATAATGCACTTTTGTAAGTATAATTCCTCCTTCAAACACATATAGATATATACTTGCAAGTGGTTGGTTTGTCTGTGCTTTGAAAATGTTAATTTGAATTTATGTATTTTCCCGGCTGACGATGATTCGAGCCGAAACAGGATTATAATTGCAATGGATTTACGTGTAGGTAAAAAAAATTTTATTGCACTTATTGTATATACCAGTTTTTACGGCGAACGAGGAGCTTTGGTTGGACTTGGAGTTTGGCGGTGGTGAGAAGAGGAATTTCAATGGAAAATGTATATAAGTATGTATATATATATTAGAGCAGTCGAAAACACATGAGAAAAAACTCTGCGGACGTGTGCGTGGAAATCCTTTGGCGAAAGATTGGTAAGACATTGAGTATTACAAACTTGTGGATGTAAAGACTTATTATGTAAAAATCTGTATGGTTTCTGGTTTTTATGATCCATCCTCCGTCGTCTCCTTCACATGAACAAACAAATTATCAAATCCACACAGTCTGCAATTGTTTGCACTTGGATGGACGGAAACTGTCATTGTGTGAGTGCACACACAGAGTCGGAGATGAAAAGAGCATGAGAAGTGTGTGTGCGTGTGTGTGTGATGGGGTTGATTTTATATGGTAAATACAATACAATGTATATATAGACGCTCAATAAATGTGGACCCACACTCGCACACCTGTGCAGATTTTATGTCTCGTTCGGTAATAAAACTGCATAGAGAACCAGTAGTGCAATACATATAACATGCATGTATATCTATTACTTGCCACTTTTAACATCTTTTGCAACATGTCAAAGAAGAAACAGCACATGATGAGATGTAAAGAAACATATATAGTGTGCGTATATGTTGAATTTGACGAGAACGAGTGAACGTTTGCTTCCTCTGTCGTTTTTATGAGTATATATATACAATGTCAAATAAGTTATGACTTTTGTGGCAGCGCGATGCATTTTTTCCAAGACGCCAAAATCAAAGTATATATAGGCAATAAACATATTATAATCTTTGTCACGGACGATCCATACTATTATACTCAAAATTCACCGTTTTCTATGCATATAAAGTATACAACCGCAGACTTGGGAATCCTCATTTCATTTTAATATTGTCTCGACTGTGATCTTGTCCACATTCACATTTTTGTATATTAGTTCAATCTGTTCAATCACTCCCTCAAATACGTCCAAAATGAACATTTTGACCATAAGTTCCATTGTTTTGGGGATCGTCTGGTTTGATGGGCAACTCATCCAGCTGAGTGGGACAACACCGGTTCTTCCTATTTTAAACCCCGGTTTGATTTCCTTCAACAAAATATTTTATTTTCTTCTCATTTCTCATATATTTGAACAGTCAACTTAGGGTTTTTAGTTTGGGAAATATAAAGATTTGTTTACACTTTCCACTATAGTTTTCATTAAAAAAGATGTATTTAGGATTTTGTGCATGTTTGGGGATTTAATTTGGCTGTACAAGAATACTGTGTTAAAATTTAATAATTGGCGCTTAATTGATTGTAGGAGACTGTCAGGTTTTTTCCCGTTGGTGGAACATCACACCCAGTTTTGGAATCATTTTCACGCCACATGCCTGTGCAGACAATGTCGTACGAAATCCTTTTGCCGTGATTCCTTCTCCAATGACGACGACGACGGAGAGCCCATCCACAACAACAACAACAACGAATCCGCCCGTGATCGTACAAAGCCCTTGCAGTTGTAAAATGTCACATCTACACTTTCACGAGTTTCAAAATGGTTCAATGTCCATGGGAAAACGGGCATTTGAAAAATGTCTGGCTAAAAATTGTAGGGCCACTCCTGAACAGGCATTTGAGGAGAAATGTATTTGTGTGGGTCACGAGATTGTGGAAGACGGGACGGCCATGCCCAGTGTCGTCAATAGACACTTTTGTAATTGCACAGTCGCCTGCAGAGCATCACGACGTGGACAATTTTGTGAGTACAGTGTGTTCATGTCCAACTACAGTTCTTTGCATGAGAGACGGATCAACACTTATAATCAGAATGACGAGAAAGAATTTGACTTGGTGAATGAAGAGGTGACAGTTTAAATTATGCATACGTTTTCATAATCTATTTTATTTTAATTCAATTTACGAAAGTATTGAAAACCAAGAATAGAAAACTTGATTAAAGTTCCTTCCGATTTTCGCCTACGCCGACGTATTTTCACAAAACGATTAAGGTGGTTAAGCTACGAGAGACACAGGCTTCAAAATATTTTCATTGACATTCACAAAATATTAACATTATGCTAAATTTTTTCTTTTAGGTGACATGGGAGGAGGCAAAAATAAAATGTGAGCAGCAAAATTCTACGTTGGCCAGCGTGAAAACTCAAAAACAATTGACATCAGCCGTGGACAAACTTAAAAGCTTAGGTGAACTACAAATTCTGCGTTGATTAAAATCGAAGCTTTAGGGGAATGTTTATGTAAATACTCAAAGAAAATGTAAAATGAGCATTTGACTGTTTTTTGACAGGGATTGCAGACGTTCATGGTTGGATAGGTGCAATCAAACGTTCGGTATTTGAGTGGATTGATGACAACACGACGGTTCCATACGACATTTGGCTCAATGGCTACCCACAAAGTGAGAATGCGAACCAGTGTTTGGAACTCTTACTCGACCCGAACCCCACTAAAAGTCGAGGAAGGAATAAAAATTGCTCTATAGAACACGTGTTTCTTTGTAACAAAAGTATTATTCAACTGCCGTTGGTGCCGTGGGAATTTCCCTATCTCAAAAGTGCGCACATCCGGTGTCATTGCAGCATAAAAACTGGCAAACGCCTCCCTCAAATCCCTCAGCATGCTTGTGATTGTTTTTGATGGGCCCAAAGATATTTTGAGTTGTGCATGCAACTACAAAATTTCCTACTTTCATTTTATGTTAAACAATTTCGAATAAATTGAAAGTTTAATCGTTTTTACGCAGGCTTTACTATTGTTTTGTATTGAATGATTAAGGTACAGATTTAAACAACTAAAATTTGAAGGAAGTTCCTTTCCCATGGGTGACCCTGGGTCACTTAAGTTCTTTTGGAAATAGAAACCCATGTACATACATTTTAGAACCCTCACAATATTTGTTTATAGTTCTTATAACCAGGAAATAGTATCCTTTACAAAGAAAACCTATTTGTGTATGTAATTTGTTTACTTTTTACATATATACATACATATATAACGTTTGTCTTATATGAAGAGAGACGATCGTAGAATGCTCCAACCTTCATTATTTGTCTACAGTTCCCGATAATTCATTCAATGTGCACATTTGTTAAGGATTCAAACAAATTCGCAAGTCAATCAACATACAGTATTTGTAGTGTCTGTATGATCTTGTACATATTTTAAATTATTAAGTTATACTTCAATTAATTCAAGAGACTATATTTACTGTATCGTCCTTCACCTTACGTATAAAACATATATTCCTGCCTTCCTTTTCTCCTCCGGCACTTTGCACCATTTTAAGGTAAAACATTTTTAATCATCGGTGAGCCAGTTTACGTACGCTTTTAGAATTTAAATTCTTATAATCTTCATTTTGACGTCATAACTGAACGGAATTCAAAAACTTCGTCGTTGGATATATTTTTGAGATTCTTGTAATTTGAATTCCCACTTCACCCCTGTTCCTTTTGGCTATTTGGTTATAGTGTGGAGCTGTGTGTGCACAGTTGAAGTAAAAATGAAATTGATTATTCTGTTGGTCTGTGTGGCATGCACGCTCACGTGTGCATTGGGAGGGATCATCACAGTTGGAATCACCGACGAAGAAAATCATGGCGAATGGCAATTTAAACTGGACTTGGAGAAGACGGTGGGGGACGTGAAAAAGGAGCTCAAGAAGAAAACTAAGCAAGATGTGAAAAAACTATTGTGCAAAAATGTTGAGGTCAAAGACGCCGTCAAACTGTCCACATTGCCCAAGACCGGCAGTCAAATTGCATTCAAATGGATTGGCTATGTAAAAGCGTAAAAAATTTGGATTACCTATTATATATATTCCACATTTATGATTTTCAAATGGAAATAAACTTTTGAATTTAATTAAATTTAAATCCAGCTTTATTGAATTTCCAATTCATTCGTGAGCATCGGTAATACAGTCATAATTACTCCACTTTACAAAGGCAAAGGGAATCGAGCTGATGTGAGTAATTATCGCCCGATTTCGACATTGCCTATTCTTGAGTAAACCTTTTGAGAAGATTGTTTTTAGAAGGCTTTACAGTTGTTATATTGAACTGAACGATTCATTGGACACTCATCAGCATGATATTCGTGGGCATCATTCCTGCATAACTGCAGTCTCCCTTTTTACAACCGACTTGAGTAATAATTTAGACAGTCCAAACATGCTAGCAGGCGTTGTTTTTGTACATAGATTTGAAGAAAGCCGCGTATTTTAATTCACGCCGAAATCAACGAAACGACAAGATTGTAGGCAACACTGTCCAAACAAAGTCAATTAATTGGAACGCGTTCATTGTGAGTCATTTATACGTCGTATTTATATCTTTTTTCTCCATCTATGTTCACAATTCCCGCCCATCCATTATTGATTATTGACTACCGTATACACTGTAATTGTATACGGGAAATACAAAGATTGATGTTTTTGATGACTTTCTCCACAATAAAGGCTTTTAATCTTTCAATTTTATATGGACGGAAAGAGCTTGAAAAAAGAGTAGCAGATTGATCAGGAATATTAAATTGAATTGGTTGATGGTGAAATTGAGCTGGCTCGAATTAAACACTCAGCAATAATTTATTATTTAGACCCGACCCCTATCTAATTAAGCTTAACTTTTGCATGAACCTTTACGCAACAATTACATGCTAGTAATTTGCAATTGGTTTTTACAATGAGAATAATAAGTAAGCCGGCAAGGATGAGAAAGACCATTTTTTCTATTAAGTACTCGTATTTATTTTCTATCCTTAAACCTAACTTAACCTATTTGGCAGTTTTGATTTTTAGGGAAATATCAGGACGAAATAATTTGAGGTGTTACATGTTCAAATTTCCCTGTGAGAATAATCTTGTTAGCGGCGATTTCTTGTGTTGAGTTGTGTTGCATGTAAATTTCTTCTGTGTAAATTTCCCTCATTCCCATTCGTATACATGAAGAGATGTAAAGAGAAATTTAGTAAGACAAAATGTTATCATATCTGGTCAAGGACGATTTTTCATATAGATAATTTATAACATAGCATTTCATATTACGAAGTCATTCATAACTAAATTTATCTCATGGTAATTCTTATCTCGTTTGACCC
>JAIUND010003184.1:0-17228 GCA_034699125.1 Gisinianus flammeolus | reverse complement strand
GACAATGAGGATTAAGGGAAGCGAGGCACAATGCAGAATCCCTTTTCAGCCCCTGCTGAGATTTCCCTTTTGGGCAGTCAACACTGGCTCCTTTCGCCACTCGCCGCTCGCCGCCAGGATAACTCCCATCAAAAAGGCTCGAAGTAAATAGACAGACATTTCTGTGTCAATGCATGTGAATTGAAAATCCGTAAACACAAAAATGTTCGTATGTTTGAAAGTAGAGGAATTAAAAAAATGTTTGATTTATTGGCAAATGAGCAAAGGCATAGATGGAATTTTTGTAAAAATGTGTATTAAAAGATGGGCAAGAGTCCCCAGAAATGAAATGTGCACGAGTTTTTCCAGTAGATTTTTCTGTCGGTGGGAATTTAGTCGTTGGGTAAATAAAATGGTGGGATTTCCACATCCCCAAATTTGACTTTGTACATGAGCCCAGTGGGCCTATTCGTATTTTTGGGTGGATACAAAATCTGAATCCGCATCTCTACCGTTTCAGTTGGCGCTGGATGTTTGGATTTGTATTTTAGAATTTCCATCCGTTTCCGGGCATTGTCATTCCGATTCCGATTCTTGGGACCTTGAAAATAAGCATTAATCCTTGACAGGCGCTTTTGGGAATGAAATTGAGGGCTAATGAAATGAACCGGGAAATCTTCATGAGCTCTGTCCATTCGATCGTCATAATCTGGCAAGTCCACTTCATTTGTCCAGCCTTTCCATGCACACCAACAAAGTTTGTATTTACAAACGTAGAGATCCGAATCGAATTCCTGGGGAGGTTCTGCACCAGCCGTTTTAATTGACACCCAGAGAAATTCTATACGTTCTCTTGGTCCAGTTTTGTAGTGCGTGATTGGATGACCAAAATCCTGACTTTCCGGGCCCCTTTCCCGCTGGACAATCTTCACGTCCAATGGAAATGTCGATTCGGACATGAAAGGTGACAGTTTGACGTTTTCCGGGAGCGGGAAATATTCGTACCATTTTTTATCCACAACACCTGGAATTTTATTTAAAAAAAGACATGAATTTTTTAATTTTTAGAATACGAGGAAAAAAGTAAAAAAGGAATTTTTACCTGGAATTTGTAGCCCGCCCACAGTTAAAATTGAATTCTCTCTAGCGTCTCGAGATGATTTGGACTCGAGGAAATTGAAATGAAGGCCCAAATTTTGAATTGTCTTGATGTTAATCAAATCCTCGTTCTTCTTAGCATAAAAATCCAAACTGAGGACCCAAGCATGGAAAAAAATATCAAAATTCCAACGACCAGGGCCAATTTGGCTTTGCACCTGCCCGATGAGGCCGAGGGAGAGATTTCCTGGTCACTTTGACCTTGAACCTCAAGTTTTTCCTTGTCCATTTCAAAAAATGTTCCCGTCGTCAATCGTCAGAGAAAAAAGTGGATACTTTGAAGAGACTGAAGGGGCTGAATGTCAACGCCAGCTCGATGGAAATGGGAATGAAAAAATAAGCGACTTAAAATTGTCCAGTCGATTCGAATGGGGGACTGGACATTTATTTTTAAAAATTTCAAATGCTTTTTTAGTGTGAGTCACCGGGGGAAGTGACGAATAAATGGAAATGGAAGGGACCAAGCTCAAGTTTCAAGGGCTGCATGAACATTTGGAGCCATGGCGAGTTCTTTATCCCTCTGGAGTTTTGAAAGCTTATCGGATTTTGTCGGCTTTCAAATCTAAAATAAACATTTTAAATTCCTGGACAGCACCACTGAAGCTTAAAAAATGACTCAAATTGGATGGAATTTCATGAGTCATTCCGGCCATGTTGAATAAATTCACAAATTTGTAAAACGAATGGAAATTCATATAGCTTCCAGATTTTTCTGGAGATTTCTTTTATTAGAATTGATTTAAATTGGAATTAAATTCTCGTATTTTAAACCGGAAGTGGGTTTGTTCTACTTGATGTTCTTTCTAACCTTTTTGAGTGCCTTCAACATGGCATTCAAGATTTTAGGGAATTTTTTGCTTTTCCCTTTATTTTGTTCGGATTCCGGGTTCGGGGTTTCTGGCGGTGGCTGCATTGCACAAATTAAAGAAAAAACCAGTTAAATTGCATAATTATTTTACTCATCAACAATTAAAAACAAATTGTCATGAAAAATACTCACAATGGTACAGACACACGTTTCCGTTGTGGGAGCCTTTCCAGCAGTATTTGCTGGACAGAATTGAACTCGCGTAGCATTCAAAGAGCCGCACAATTTATTACACGCAACGACATTTGGCGCAGGATTTTTCGATGCCCCAAAAACTTTACACGTGTTCGTCTAAGGGACAAAAAATTATCAAACAAATCTCAATTTTTCATTAAAAAAAAGATGGGAAAAGCGGGCAAGTTTTCTCTCTTACGACGTCACAAGTGCACGCGTAATCCTTTTTCCCGGCCATGGTGGACACGAGACATCGCGGTCCCTTTTTACACTGTGCCGTAGCCGCACAATAACTAATGGCGTCCGCATCTGCTTTCTCATCACATAGACCGTAGGCGGAGGCACACACACATTTGCGAACTACCATCAAAAAACGATGCAAAATTGTTCAGAATCCAAAAAATTCGGGAGAGAAGAGACAAAGATGTTTTTTAGTGCTTACTGGGACTGGCGCCAAAACCGTAGTCACCGCCGCCTAAATAGAGAAGACAGACATTTGGCGTTCCTCCATTTTTCTCGCAAATGGTCATACACTGTGACCCAAGTTCATCCATGCCCAAATCCTTTCCCGTTGTGCATTTCTTTCCCAATACGGCCTTTGGACAAGGAGAAAGAGCCCAAGTAAAATCAATGGTTATTGGAAAATTAAAATGAGCGCGAGTATTTAAATTGGTCCCTTACTTTTGGACAGTTGCAAAAGGACGTGCTTGATCGGTTGTAGACGGCAAAATCACAGGCGCCTTTGGCATTGCAAATGTCTGCATCCGCACAAGCTTTGTCGAGGCTGCAACGCTAGAGCATTGAGGACAAAAATCTTTTCTTACCCTGGCAAAATAAATGGCATTAAAATAAACATGGAAATTTAACGTACAGGGTCGAAAATGTTGCAAATGCACAAGGGGTAGTCGCCAGATGCTGTAGAAAAAATTAGAAAAATGGGACGTTTTAATTTAATTGAATAAATTAAATGGGAAATTCGAATTTAGCGCATCAACAAATGGCGTACTCAGATTTGCTGGGCATGTGTAGTAGTCGGTTGTGTAACGGCCACACACAGAGAGGCACTGCAGTTGTGCTTTATTCAACGCCCCATTCAAATCCACTTGGTCGCATGATGTACTTTTGATTTCCTGTGTATTTTTGACATTGCAAAGTACGGGAAAAATATGAGTTGAAAGGTCAAAGGAGATTTAAAAAGCAAGATTGAGATTTTCACCTGGTCGCATCTACAGACGGAAGTGGAAGTTCCCTTGACGGTGTAGCTCATACAAGTAAACGTGTCTTTACACGCTTTCTTACATTCCGCCGTTTGAGCGGTACTGCACGGTTTTGGTGTCTGTACAAAAAGTATTGATTAAAGAATTTTCAAAATTTAAATAGGGTCGCAGGATTTTGGTTTGGAGTTGCCTCATGGCCCACTCTCGCATTCTTGCTATGGGGGAACTTACGACGTGGGTGGTGACACAGAGATTTTTAGCGCGTACGCCCTTTGGATTGGGACAATTGTAAATGTCTGAAGGATCCTCAGGCTCTTGATCTGCATAGACGGAGCATCTTTGACTAAAACTCCCATCCGGATTCGACGAGTCATATTTGATTTTTGTACAGTCCATTGAATTTGTCAAGGCCTACGTAGGAATATCCACGACGACAAAAAAAGGCAATGTAATCAAGGCACAAATATGGCAGCAATGTTTAAAAATTCAACTCACGGCAGGGCAGGAGCATTTTGGTGTGGTCACGCCTTGAATTAATTTGGAGGCGCAAGTCCCATTACAGGAAGTCTTACACAATGTCCCATCCGTAGTGGATCCACAGGGTTGATCCTAAACAATAGAGGTCATTAACCTTTGACCTCACATTTACATAAGGAGTGTTTGTATTTTATTATGGAATTACGCCGGCGGTGCAAACACAAGTCAATGGTTTCATCTCTGTGGATTTTTTAGAAAAACAAGAGTGGAATTAAATAATTTTTGCTGCAATCTTGAGGGTAGTGAATTTTAAAAGTGGGCGGGGCCTTACTGTCGGTACTTGTGGGGCAAGCTTGAACGTTCTCAGCACCGGCGGCAGAGCAAGTGTCATTGCATCGTGTGGCCAGGGCATTGGGTTTAGTCGAGGGGTAGGAGAACAAAGTACATGCGGAGTTACTGACAATCTCATTGCAAGTACAGACGTAGTCGGTTCGATTGTCCCTTGGACCCACCGCGTAGCACTGCGCCGAAGCGGGGCAATATTTTGTACAAAATTTGGACGTCTCGCTATCCTTTGGATGAGCGTCATCCGTCAAACACAGTTCCAATTCCCCGCCACATACGCACTGTATTGTAGCTGTAAATTCCCCCCACCCCCAAAAAATGAACAAAGGTCAATGAACTTTTCATGTTACGCCTCATGTCACAGACTGAGGATCCGGGTAAGGAAAAACACTTACCGACACCAAAGGCGGGGTTGTCGCCAAGGAACGTGGTGCAGCTGTAGGGAATCCCTTTGTCTTTACACAATTCCTTACATTTGGCGCCATTCGAATCCATGTCCAGTGTTGCCCCGGATTTACAGGTCCCACTTGGATAATCCTAATGGCCAACCAATAAATTATTGATGAATTACGGGAATACGGGTTTTTTTTATTCGCAAGTTATTTGAAGTGGGGTAGTACTCACATCCGGGCAGACGCAGTAGGTTTGATTTTGGCCATCGTACACGGCGACGGCACACGTGCTGGGATTCCCACAAGTATCCGAGTTCCCACAGACACTGCCCTCGCACGGATCCGTCTAAAAGCAATTCCGTTGGAATTGGGCACTTAAATAATTTGGTGGGGAATTTAAATTTAATTATTTTTTTAAAAAAAACTATCCAACCTGGGCTTCGGGTTCTAGGAAGATGCAAATACAGAGAGCAATCTTGTCCGCTAGGATCAAAAATAAGAAAGTGTACACGCCATTTGTCAAAAATGAAAGGATTTCTACAAGGTTTTCAATAATTGAGCCCGTGTAAAACTGACCAGTGGCGCTGGGGCAAATATAAAACGCGTCTGAGCCGATACACAAACTTTTGCATTGATCTTCCACCTTTGTCAAATTTGCATCTGGGTCCAATTTCTTACAGTCCCCTGGAGATGCCAAATCCTACAATGTACAAAATAGGCAATTATGAAGCATCTGGAGGATGAAAACCCTCAGAGAAAACCCAAATCCTGGATTTTAATCCTACTTGAGGGCAAGAGCAGACAGCGGACTTGATTTCGTCTTGCTCGTACACGGAACATTCCGCTGGTTGTTTTGCCGGACAAACCATCTCACACGTTGTATTTTGAATTTCCGCACACACGGGTTCTGGCGTCTGTAGAAATGAACAGAAAGTGCATGGAAAAAGAGAGAGAGAGAGTCAAAAATGAATGCATTGGAACAACCGAGAGATTTTGCTACTGTAACAATAGATAAATCTCACGCTCACCTGCCGCTTAACAATTGGAATGGAATGGAAACTGGAGGAAAATTGTGCGGACGCTGAATCGACGATTGTGAGGGGTACGAATAGAACTAAAACAAAGGAAATGATGAAAATCCCTCGGCCATGGAAGTTGCATGCCGATTTGACAAAAAGAGTCAACATTTTACGTATTTTGGGTTTGAATTTGTCTATAAGACGGAGATGCTTTAAATGGAGTTTCAAAGTCGATGACTTTTGAGAGTTTGCTGAAAATTCTTGTATCGAGTTGAAAGGGATTGAAAATTCCATTGAGGATGAACAATGGAAAATCAGAGGTGAAAATCCGGAATAAATCACAATGGCAAAAGGAATTTTAATGCAAAAAGTGTGAGCAAAAATAAATTAACTCTACGCTAAAGAATGGAAAATTCGTTCACCTCGGCTCAAATCGATTGTCGAATTCTCAATCTGTCAATTCCAATGAGGAATCTTGACAATACAAAAAATTGTGATATGAATTCTCGACATTACAAAAGCCACAATGCTTGAAGCAATTCGGGTGATTGAACGGATGCTCCATTTATTCACCTGCAGGTGGGAAAATACATGAGCGTTTTCATCGTTTTTTCCATCAAGAGTTTGGCCAGTTTTCTAGAAATCTCCGTCGTGACCTCTGCGTCTCAAGTTTGTAAAATCTGAATGCTATGCTAAAATGCTTGCTGCACTTCCCCCGTTGGAGAATACACGCAAAAAATGATGCATGTGAAAAAGGACATTTGCATCTCTTTTTGGTCGTACAAAACTCTTGGGCTCGAATGGAAATGAAGCAGCCTCGCTGATTATTTTGTATTTTCATTTCATGTCCAGAGTCCGCTTGATGCTCCCTACGCGAAATTTCGAGTCCTTGATGCATTCGCATTGAGTTGCATAATGCGAGATCACACGGACTTGTGTACACAATTTTCCGATTAGATTTTTCCATATCCCAAGGCCAACAGCTTGTAAACATGCGCCCATTTCCATTGGGAGGCGACGGCAACACAAAAAAGGCCAAAACATGACAATTTGCAGAGTTCTCAAATCGAATTCTCAATGCTTTTGCAAGGTTCCTCATTTTCTATCTGCATCTTTGTTTGTTGTGTCCAAAATCAAAATTATTTTGGAAATTTGTACGTTGCTCCTTTTACTTCTTGCCATTCTCCATTTCCGTCAAAATTCCCCTCAAAATTTGCCGCCAGGTTCGTCCCGCAGTTTTAATGAATTAATCCAAGGATTTTTTCCTATATGAAACGATTTTGAGTGTGTGGTTTAGGTCCGTGGGGTTTCCCACTTGTCGGGCATTTGCCCCGACTGGGCTTGAAACCGTATGAGATTTTGATGAAATGGAAGAAAATCTACGGGCCCATCCTTCGCATCCGCTTTGGCAGTTTCCCGTGAGGAAAAAATAATCAAGATTTCATTTACAAGATGAATTTGAGACATGGATTGTTTTTTCTTTATTGCAGAACTGTCGTGCTCTGTGATCCCAAAATAATTAACGAGGCCTTCAACATGCCGGAATTCGCTGGACGGCCTGGCCTTGAATTCCTTCTGAAAATTGCTGGACAGAAGGGTAAATCAATCATTTATGGAGTTAAAATGGCGGAGATTTTGAGTCTTTTATTGCATTTAAATTTTCTTTAAATATTTAGGAATTTTGTTTAGTCAGGGCCCACCCAACACGGAACAGCGACATTTGACTCTACGCAATTTAAGAGATTTTGGAGTAGGGCAAAAATCCATCGAGTCGAAAATTCAAGTGGAGCTTTGCGAATTCCTCAATCGGATGCAAAAGAGCCAAGGGAGCGCCATAAAAGTCGGACATTTGTTCCATGACGTCATCATCAATTCCCTTTGGCCGGTGCTCAATAATGAGAAACTGAATGCAGCCGATGCGCAGTATTTTGCTCATTTGCTCACTGAAAAGTACAAAACCCCCCAAAAAATTCCACTTTTCCAATGTTTTTTTAAAAGAGTATCTGCTTTTGAGTGTGTACTCTTTTCGTGACCCGTTGCAGAGTAAATAAAATGGGCTCACTCTTGTCCCAATTGGCCGTTTTCTGCCCGGCCCTGGAAAATCTAGTGCAGACTTTGACCTTTGGAAAAATTTCCCTTACGGCATTTCGTGCCAATTCTTTGACTGAATTTTACCATTTCTGTGGCCAACAAGCAGACCACCATAATTTGACGAGGGTCAAAGGTCAACCACGTGACATTACGGACTCGTTTCTGGACAAAATGGATGAGACGACTGACGTCAGTTCCAGCTTTCATAAAAACCGTGAGTTAATGCAAAAAAAACTAGTACAATTTGAATTTCCCTCAATTTATTTTCTGTGCATTTTCTAGAAAATTTCCTGAAGTATCGAAATGGTGATTTGTTTATTGCTGGAATGGAGACTGCAGGAACGTCGTTGGAGTATCTTTTGAATTACATGTGTCGATTTCCAGGAGTCCAAGAGAAACTGCAAGTGGAAATCGACACGGTCATTGGCTCGTCTCGACTTCCATCCCTCTCGGATCGTGTAGAAATGCCGTACGCAGACGCCACAATTTACGAACTCCTTCGAATCTCATCGATTGCTCCACTTGGTGTTTTTCATAGCACACTGGAAAATGTGAATTTTCATGGCTATCAAATCTCAAAGGGCACCATGATCTATGCCAGTTTGTTCCTCGTTCATCATGATCCGGAAGTTTGGGGAGATCCAGAAATTTTCCGACCTGAAAGATTCCTTGGAGATAAAGCAAAAATTTTGAAATCGGATCATTTCATGCCATTTTCTACAGGGAAACGAAATTGCGTGGGCGAGGTGCTGGCACGAGATGAATTATTTTTATTCGCTGTCTCAATTTTTCAACGATTCCACGTTCGTTTTGCACAGTCCCCTCCGCCAGTCGTGGATTCCATCTTTGGATTTATTTTAGTCCCTTCCCACTTTGAAGTCATTTTTACCCCAAGACAAATTGACTAAATAAAACTCTACACGCTTCATTTCAAAAAGGCAAAATTTTCTCCAGCATCATTTTTAGGAACAGAACCGCGGGGGTGGGGAGGGCGGTTCGGTTCCTAGATCAACGGGGCGATCTGTACGGAGGGGGCACGTTGTTAAGCGCTCTCGGCTTGCCCTGACCAAACCGCTCGGCCGAATTTCATGAAATTTTGCAGAAACATGTAGAAAATTGGCGAATACAAACTATTAAAATTTGGGAATCGTAGGTTAAAAAATAAAAAAGTTTTAAAGGAAAAACTTTGAAAAACTGCCCTTTTTTCTGAGTTCACCGATCTAGCAAGCGAACTACTCCACCGAATTTTACTAAATTTGGCCCAAAGTAGTCTATTGGAGTTCTCATACGACAGTTAAAGGGAATTTAAAATATCTTGACAAATAAAAAAAACTGGCTAAAAAAAACCCCGGATTCTTTAGCAAAAATGGCCCTATTTTGAGTTCACCGATCTAGCAATGTGCATGATTCAAAAAATGTGCATGATTTGTTGTGCTAGTGGTGCGCGATTAAGGTTCTGTTCCTTATGACCTGGGTTTACCCGGATTTTTTTTCTCTTGATCCGGGTGGCTCCGGCCTTTTGGTTTCGTCAAATTGCAAGATGAGCAAGGAGGAAAAATTAAATCCATGACACGACTTGAAACTCTGCACTTCACACGCGCTCTATTGATGATGAAATTGATGGGATCCGGCAGTTGGACCACCCGCGAGGGATTTCCATTTGATTTCATGTAAATTACACGACCTTGCTTGCACTGCTCTGCTTGCGACTGTAGGAAATCACAAGTCACTCTGTCTAGAATTTGAGATTGATTTGCCGAAAATTGTTGGAGAGCGCAACGTTGCAGCAGAGAAATTTTCGTGTGACCTTGTTTTTTCTAGCAGTTTCGAATGGAGAATGCCGGGTACTCCCCGACGGAAGATGAAAAAGGCCATCAAAACATCCTGGAAATTCCTGGGAAAGAAATTGAACGGACGTTAAAGGAAAGGTCAAGCCGCCTCGCGCCTTCATGTGAGATCGCGATCCCAATTTCGGAAACTCCGAGAAAGAGTATTGAGACTCATCGGGGATCCGAATCCAATTCCAGTCCGCCATTTAAAGCCAAAAAATGTCCCCAGCTCCTGGCAGCGTTTGCAGGTTGGCCTCATTCCAAGTACCGCATCGTCTTCAATGCAGAATTTTGTCGTTTTTGAATGTGTATCAAATTGGTTTATTTCACGCACAGCAAACATTGGGTCCTTTGCATTTGGGTCAGTTGCTTGCTATTCCGCCGTGGCACTCCCATCCCTACGAGAAGATCCGGATTTTGATTTGACATCGGATCAAATCTCGTGGATTGGCTCCATCACCATGGTCTGTCACTTTGATTCAACACAACCGCGAGTATACGGAAACTGATTGTGTGTGTGTGTTGTCTAGTTGGGCTCCATGCTCGTCTGCATTCCCATGGGCGTTCTGATTGATCGAATTGGTCGACGAAAAACCATGTTGGCTCTGACGCTACCCTTCATTTCCGGCTGGCTGCTCATTTATTTTGCCCGTTATTTTTGGATGATCCTCCTTGGGCGATTCCTCACGGGATTTTGTGATTTTCATTTCCGAGACGTCCCAAGCAGAAATTCGTGGAATGTTGAATTCGGGTTACACCCTCATCGCCACGTTGGGTGGAGCTTTCGTGTACACAACCAAAGGGTTTTGCCTTGCTACAACTAACTAGAGGACTTTTAATGAGATTCATCTTTTTTTTGACGGACAGGTTGTGCATTGGCGCGGTTCTGTCATGGCGGCAAGTAGCTCTCGCATGCTCCTTCGTCCCTTTGATCTTTCACTTGTTCATGTTTTTTATTCCGGAATCTCCGCGGTATCTCCTCTCAAAAGGACTGGTTGCGGAAAAGTCTGCTTTGGCTTCGAGGTGCCACTGACCTCTTCCACATCAAAATTGAATTTTTTCAAGTACTGCGCCCAACTCTTTTGCAAGCTCAGCATTTTTTTACTGTATGAAGTTGGGATACTTTGGATGAATTCTAATTAAATTTCCTGTGTAGCTCCAAGAGAATTTGTGTCCTCCAACTGGAAGTGGGTCAACAAAGACGGAGCTGGGAAGGAAAATGCGGGAGTTAGTGAAGCCGCGGGTGGTCAAAGGGATTTTGATGGTTTTTGTCCTTTTCCTACTGCAAGTGGGCAGTGGCATCTCCATCATTGACTTTTACAGTGTGGACATTTTCCGATCAACGGGATCCTCCATCGATGGCCATTTATCCGCCATCATCATCCTCTTTGTCGGCGCTGTAAGAATTTCACACTGCCCAACGCACATTTTCACGTAGCTTTGGTGTCAAGTGCACCAAAATCATCTGAATTTCCAGATCGGTGCACACTGTTCCGCATTACTCGTCGATCGATTGGGCCGCCGAGTTTTACTCTTGAGCTCGGAACTTTCGCTTGTTCTCTCCATTTCCGCTCTTGGACGATTTTTCTACATGAAAGAAATGGATCCCGTTTGGGTCCTTGGAAATCTCAATTGGCTTCCCTTGACGTCCCTCATCCTTTTCAATATCGGCTACACCGCAGGGTTACATTTTTGCCCCTTTTTTTGATCATTGTAACCTTGTGCAAAATTTTACTGTTTTTGTCCTTTTTGTATGGAATAGGGTTGGGCCGATCACGTACAGCATCATGCCGGAAATGCTCCCCCAAGACGTTCGAGGTATTACAATTACGATGAACAATCTCGCTCAAGGAAACTGTGAGTTATTCAAGTGCGTCTCATGTTTTGTGTGTGTAGGACTTGCATCGAGTGGGCTCATCACCCTCAAATGGGGACTAGCATTCATCGTTACCCGATTCTTTCGCAATGTCCTCGATCTAGTCGGCTCAGCATTTTGCTATTGGATTTTTGCCATCATTTGCCTTCTCGGTACTTTCTTCATCTTTTTCTGCATCCCGGAAACCAAAGGGAAAACGCTGGAGGAATGCAGTGCAAACCTTGTCAAATCCCATTCAAAATCAGCTCCAGAGCAGTCTGGAAATTATGCCCATGCTCAGACCTGAATATTTGAATGGCGCATGCGTCTATAAAATTCTATGACATTTTACATCAACGAGATTCACGAGATGACGCAAGAGCCATTTTTTCCTATTTTTTCCGTATTAAAACAAACGTTTATTTTCTACCTGGTTCTTACACAATTTATTTTGCATTACTTTCTTTGCTCCAGTGTTTGATGTTTTTGAAACTGTGTAATTTTCCCAACTGTGATGAAAGAGGAAACCCAAATCTGTTTGCGGGAAGTTTGTTTGTCCCGTCCATTTAATTGGGCATGGGTAAGCAGCGAAAGAACTGGAAGGAAATTTTCATTGTGTAAGGAGCAAACATTTCCGAGGCTCGTTGATTCTTGAAATTGCATTGAAAATGGTAGGAAATGTGGCCCAAATAGGAATTTCTGCTTTAGTTTTGCATTCCAAAATCAACACACGAGGCGGGGACTGAAATGGTGGATAATTGATGTTGCCTCGACGGGATTGTTTATGCCAATTCCTGTACCAATTTCCTTGGTGCTTTTTCCTGGAGTGTGGAATTTCTTTCCTAGAGTCCAGGCAGAGAGAGGACGCAATTCGGACTGCGTTTTCGTCTCGTATTTTAATAAAATTTGGAGGATCGAAAAAGAGCGAAAATGTTGGTACGGAAAGAATTGCGGGTCAATTCGGAGATTTTGGTGGCCTGTGCCTCTTTGAATCTCCTCCCCATTGAGCTTGATGATAAGCAGACGACATTGCAGAAGCAGTCACGTCCCGGGCGGATTTTACATTTAGAAATTTACAGCGGAAATTGCGAAAAAGAAAATGGTGGCCGTCGTCCCATATTTTTCTGCCCTTGAAATCCATTTTTTCTCTTTTCCACCTTCCCACGAATTATCCTTTTTGTCCGCTGTCATTTCGCCACGGAATTTCTTTTTTTGTGCAAATTAATTTTAAGATCTGTGGCTAAAACTTTGGAAATTCAGTCAAAACAAAATGGGCAAGTCAAGTCTTCCGGCGTGAGGAAACAAAAGTGCACTTGCTATGCGCAATGCGCAGTTCAAATGAAGGAAGAAAGGGACGACCAGACGAAGGTGGCGAGACGGATATTTTAATTTCCGACATTTGACAAGGATTTTGTCATTAAAAAGTCATCGACTGGATTTGAAACGCTAAACACGTCCCGTTTGAACTTTTGAACAAGTTTGAAATTTTTAATTGATAAAAGTTGACAGTGCGGCCCATTTCCTTGCGTTCTCGTTGGCTCATCTCACTCCACACACGTCCCGTTAACGTCATTTCAAAATGCTCCATCCCAAACAATTTCCGCAATGGCAACGGCGCCATTTCCCAAAAGCCGGCGCTGTTACATTCTGGAGATAAAAAGTTACAGGGTTTCTTGGAAGAATGCGAAAGGTGCAGCAAAATTGCTGGTTCAAAATATGGACGATAAATCATACTGGCATTTTTTGCTTCACCTGGGAGGCTTATAAAAAGGGGACAGGCTGAAACAATTAAAATTCACTTGAAAAAATACATGCAAACTCCCTGTGGAATTCGCATCCACAGGAAATTCAAACAACTTTTACTAGTAAAATCGACAATCATCCTAGGCTATCTGGCGTTTATCTGTTTCTTAGCGACAGCGCATTTGGTATTGGGAATGTAAAAAAAGTGGAGCGAGATGTCATAAAATATTTAATGAGGGAACGTTGCGCTCCTCCCTGTGCTGGGTGTGGAGTTATTTATCGTGACGCAAACGTAGGGGAACAGCCTCACTATCTTTCGTCCCACCAGTGTATTTTTAGACAAGCAGCAAGAAAAAAAGCTCGTCATCTAGATGCATGTCACGCTGGACAAAAAATACGAGGTGGGAATGTATGGACATGCATCTGCTGTTTACTTTTGCCATCTCCCCAACCTTCCCCTGGCTCTTTCTCTCTCTATTCCTTTCCTCCAAGAAGAGTGAATTTTTACAGTAGATTTTAATTTATTACTGAACACAACTGTGGACATTGTCTGGCTGTCACTACCCCCTTCATGAATTTCAATTTTCCGCAATCAATGTTTTTCTCAATTTCATTTCCAGTATGCTTAAAATTTTACTTTGAATAGGTATTTAACTAATTCAATATTTAGGGAGATGAAAATGCGATCCTAAATGGAATTCATTTTTGATTGTAAAATTTTTATGCGGGTTGTCAAAAACAACACATTCTTGACGCACCTTTTACCATTTATTTTAATCTTTTTTTTGCCATTTTTATTGTTATGTAACTATTGGAATAAACTTTAAAAAAATTAAAGCTCAACTTGCCAATCGACCAGACATTTTCACTTTTGATGGAAGAAACGTGGGAATTTTGATACCTTTTGTAAACATTTTTAAAAACGAAATGGACTGCAAGGAATTTGAATTCTTGTATTTAATGTAGAGCTTCTAATTTAAATTGGGATCATTAACTCCAATTTAAATGTGAAATTGAAATGTTGAGTAAAAGAAAATTTAAATTTGGAGGACACAGGAATTTGAAAGGGCAGAGTGTGTGCAAGGAATTGAAGCAAACCCAAACCAAAAACTGAAAAGAAATTGCCAGAATTTGTATGTGATTTGTGATTTTTCTCCCAATGAGCTGTGACGGGATCAAATTAGATGGGAATCCAACTCAAATTAGAAGCACATTGGAAAAGTCAATAATCCCATCGCAAAATGGTTCCATTCAAGGTCCCCAATGTCTTTATTGGCAAATCTATACGCGAAAGGGGGAGGGCTACGTAATTTTGTTTAATCAGTCAACGAAAGGGGTTTGAAGGTTGGTGGAAAAATTCATGAGAAAAGCGATAGGTGGAGTTTCAATACTCAAATCTTTTTTGTGGTCAAGACAACACAAAAGATTGCACAGTTGAATTTTAAGTGTTATAAAATTTTATAAATTTGTGGCACTTCAATGCAGTTTTAGGATTTCCGACCTTGTTCTTGTACCAAGGGGACAATGCTTTGTTGCAATTAGGAAACTGCTGCGTTAACAACGATTGTTGAACGAAAATCCCCAGTACAAAACTTGAGATTGTCTAATTTTCCATTGAAAATTCAATTTCTGGACTTTTCTTTTTGTGTGGGAATTACAACTTGAGGAGGCTTTTGTGAGAAAAAACGTAGTCTCGGGCCCACCTTTTGTGACGGTCTCTACAAGATTGAACCCATTGACTGCCATGAGGTCCTTTAAATCCGCATCAGCATTGTCAATGCGTCGTAAATGATCAAATTCCACAGAGAGTACGCGAATCTCCAGGGATTTGAATGGGATCGTTGAAAGAACGTCAAATTCCGCGCCTTCAACATTCAAACTGAAATAATCAATGGCCGTCACATTTATGGCCTTGAGCAATGAAAAAATGGGGATGCATTTCACAGTGGTCTCTTGATTCGTCTCAATCGACCAATTTTGATGCTGATTGCTCACTTTCTCTATTTCACTCCATGTCGACGTCTTGAGGTATTTGATGAATTTGACCTAGCACCACACAAGGCCACATGTTCAAGGACATTTAGCTCAAGTTTGTAATAAGGTCAAAGGCGAGAGATGAAAAACGGACCTTCTCCGGAAGTCGATTCACGGATAAACAAACATCGGACGTCCAAGCTTTTCGATGCTTCATTTGAAGACTTTGAAATGCCGTGGAGTCGGATTCAATTAAAAGGCCCGTCCAACCGTAATCTCGTTCGAGCATGAGCGTGTTGGATAAAAATTCCCCATCGTTGGCTCCCGCTTCTATAAAAAATCCATTCGTCTAGCAGAGAAAGAAACCCGTCCGCCGCTTTTAATTGCCCCGGTTTTTTTTGTGATACCAAACGAATTTTGTGAATGGCGGGACTCACTTTATTGTTTAAGAGCTTCAAGACGATGCGATTGATTCCTTCGCGGTGGGAGGGGTCCGCTTGAGGATTCGTCAAATTGTAGGGCAAGGGATCGGGGGGCCACAAATGATGCTTCCGAACGTAGGACAAAAGCCGCTCATCTCTCTGCTTCAATTTGAATTGCCACCGCACATCAAAAATTTGACTTTCACTCATGTTAGAAGCGGATGAAACGAGTTCTCGCACCAAATTCTTGACAGGTCCATCAAAATCTACACAACGAAAAAAGGAAATTTGGACACAATTTAACGACCATTCAGAAAATTTTAGGGTGGGGTTTTGAAATTTTTGAAAATTGTGGCATCACTCACAAAATACGAAGAAAAAAATGAAGCAAATGACAGACAAAATGACGGACAATTTTTTCACGGGTGGAGGCAAAATGGAAATGAGGGATCTTTTTGAATGCTTCATTTTCCACGAGATCCCAAAATGAAAAATTTATCCAGAGCTCACAAAGTGCCGATTCAATTTTATTTTTTCATGCTTGAAATTATTTTTTGCCATTGCATAGCCAAAAATTAAAAATTCTGCATGTTTGCATATAACAAAAATGGCAAAACTGACAATTTAGTTTTCCATGGTTTTCCCAATATTTTGTGCACAAAATTTAAATGGGCAAGGACAATGGGCCATTAAACTAATTGTAATTAGCAAAACTACTAAAAGGGAGCTCAGCGTTTATTTATTACTCATTCTTTTCGCATCAAACTCTTTGAAAAGAATTTTGGTGGCAAAATTGACAAGTGATGCCGGAAGAAGGATGAAAAAAAAACATGTGGATTCGTCCATGTACAAAAATTTGTTTATTCCATCAAGCAAGTTAATACTGCAGCGTAATGCATACAAAATTCGAATGTCACCACCCTTTGTCACTGTGTATCCGCCCGATTTGTAGAGTCCGAGTTGTGTTGAAGGATTTTTCAGGGTTCGTATTTGTCCTTGTACGCCATGGCCCACCCAAATAAACAAAAGATGACAAAGGAAAAAACAATAATGAGTGGGACCACCAGGCCTTTCGTTGTCAAGCTTGTTCGGACGCGTTCAAGGTCATTCCGTGGATCATCCGACTGCAAATGGTGCTGATCAATATCAGTGGGAGGGTCCTCGTACCGAAAAATATACCGAACGGGTAGTTTCATGCCATCAACATTGGTAACGGAATCGTCACGAGGAGCGATGGTGTCCGAAGGAGATCCCGCCACTTTCTGTGAGCTGTCAGTGGATTTTTTGGGAGTCAGATCAATCGTTTTGACATTTAAAATATCGTGCATGTCCATTGAGGAATTTCCTGTAGATGCGGACAATCCGAAATAGTAATCGGCGGGAAGAATGACTTTAAATTTGAGGCAAACGTCCCATTTGTGCTCGTCTTCCACGTTGGTCCACACTGAAACCACCAATGAAAATGAGAGAAAATGACAACAATGGAACTACGGATTGTCAAATGTGAAATGGGAAGAATGAATTGAAATTTTACCCGTCAAAATGTGGTTTTCATATCGGATTCGGAGCATGGTGACGCTATCGGAATTTCGAAATGGAACGGAACACCCGTCAAAGTTCATTCCCTCGCCATCAATTTGCAGTGTCCCCGAGCTTACCTAGAAAACCAATTCAAATCCCCTTGA
>JAIUND010003183.1:0-17237 GCA_034699125.1 Gisinianus flammeolus | reverse complement strand
GAGTACTCAACGCGGCCGGAAGTGAGGCCAAGTCCACTCGCGTCATTCCGGCAGAAATCACAACCCCGCCCCTCCGATGACAATCCCACCAAACGTTGATCCACCAAATTCATATTCATATTCATCGACGAGCCATATCCTGTGCACATGACCAACCACATCAGAACCGAACAATTGACAAATGCTTAATACAGATTTGAACTCCACATGGAAGTCCACTGATGAATTTCCCACGCGCGTGTGCGCACACTGAGGAATTTTGATGTTTAAAGTTTGATTTGTTTACCGGGGCGCAGGAGCGGATTTCCGACTGGATGACCGGCACCGTAATATTGACCCGGTGGGACGAAAGCGAAGGATGAACCGGCGGTCGTCAGGAGACCCACAATTACGAGCAGCCACAACGCCATTTAATATTTAATATAGAATATTAAATTAAATATTGCCCTTTTGTGGTCTTTCGGAAAATGTGGAGATTGTGTGCTGTGGGATTGAGCTCTGAATTTGAGCTGAAACTGCGACTGAATGAAAATGAGAATGAATCTCTCACTCGAGATGACGAGTAAGTGTGGAGTGTAGTGTGGAAAAATAGGGGATCGTTTCATTGTTGACTGTTGACTCATCCCAAAATTGTACATATCTGTTTTGAAATCCGACTCATTTGAGGTGATTTGGCTTTGGTATGTGTGTGACTCAATTAACGCCCACACACATTGGGATTTTTCATGACAATATATGACAACGACAACCACAACGACAAGGAAAAAGACGACTAATGACCGTCGTAAATGACTCAAATGTTCTGTGATTTTTGTGTGGTTTTGTATATTTGTAGAACACGCCATTCGGGAATTATCTTGAGGATGCTCATGTTTGGTGACAATCATTATTATTATTTGCAGTCACGTCTTTTGTCAGTCATTAATGAATCCCTGTGTGTGTGTTGACTACAAAACATGTCACGCGGTAATTAAATTTCCTCTGTTTTCCTCAAAGACGGCTTTATATTCACGCTGGAAAGAAATCGATAAATTACTGAGTTCAATATAGGCTCAAAACTATTATATAGGTTACTTTTTACTTTTTGCGGATGATTATTTATCCATTTCTATTTCCATTTCTCATATCAGTTTCTGAGCCATCAATTCATTGACGCATTTTGTGGATTTGTAGGGAGGATTCGAATTCGAATTTCAGATTTTGGCGGGTGTTCTTCAACCGTCATGTTTGAATTGCTGTGTGATTGGAGAAGCCCCCCAAGCCAATCCGGAATTTGATTTCCCCCCAATTCCTTCCCCAAAATGGATTTCCATCTCCGCTCGTTTGACCCAAAAACCTCCACGACGCTATACTCCAAATCCCCCATCAACGGCTTAATGACACCGAAAACGGTCTGAAACAAGGAATTTGCTAGGAAACCAACAGGAAACCACGCCCAAAACGCAGTTAAAATTAAGTCTTAAATTGAACTCCCGAATTATTTATGCACACGGAGCAGAGAAAATGGTAAACTCAAAAAAACTCACCACATATGTAAATTTGTTTGGCTCTCCTTCGCGGTCGGTTGTGTGGACTTTGCAAATATACTCGAGCGGCCTCAGTCCTCAGTTGAACACCTATATGATTTGGATTTTCCTGCGAGAATTCAAATTTTAAGGCACACGTGATGATTAGGAAATTATTAGCACCAAAAGAGGGAAAAATTTACAAAAATGGGAACGCTCTGAAGTCCAAATCAAAACTTGAAATGCTCACTTTGTCTCAATTAAAAATCATAGTCATTTTAAGAGGGACATTTGAATTATATGAACAACTGAACTTGGTAAGCCGTTTTTATTCAGGCCGGACAGGAAATATGGGAATTTAGTCGACAACTATAAAATTCCGTTGTCCTATATGTGTTTCTCCACAAAAACAAACACCACAAGAAAGGGAAATTTCGTTGCTATAGAATAAAATGGAAAATCTCTTGTAATTTATCATTAGGTTTTTTTTAGGCGGGTTTTGAATTTACCGCGCGGTTTGATTGGTATTGGGATTTTGAGTTTGTGTGTGAGCGGGGTGAAACGAGAAAATGAAGAATATGCAAACGAGATGGCAATGTAAATGTATATATGAAGATCCTCACACGAGGAACCGGTTTGACGATGCATTTGTCTCTCTCTCTCTCTCGCTCTCTCTCTCTATTTCTGTCTTTGTTACTATATATGACGCTGTGGGAGATTTGCAAATTTTATGACAAGGTCGAGACCACCGAATCCTCTTTGTATGTACATTTAAATTCCACTACTTCATCCCCGCGCGAAATTACAATTAAAATCAAAACAAACACCGTTGGTAAAAATTGAGGGTGAATTTTTAATTGGTTTGTTTTTGTTGTGGTTCTGCATGCTGTCTGTCTATTTTTCTGGGCTGCTGCTGCTGCACGTTCATGGAATTACGTGAACTGTTCAATGTGTTCAATGAGATTGGAATTTTGATTTTCCACATACATAATTCTTTTGTTGTGATTGGGATTGCCATTGCCATTGCGAATATTAAGAGAGTGTGAGGATTATGAATGTTTGAGGAGGGGATTAACCAGACTGGTTGTGATTTGATATTCAAAGGTAATTTTAATTGTAAATGTAATTGGTGTTCATTACGTGGGGAAAATTAGAGAAAATTTTAATCGTTCTTCCGTCGTGTCCGCTTTATATACTCATTCACTCGCTCACTCAGCACACGTCCTTTCCATTCCATGTAAATTTCAATTGTAATGATAACGAGTCTCATCATCATTCTAAATCATCTCTCACCGCGTCTATATGTCAATCTGTGACGATGAGACGATTTTTGTGGGGAAATCGCGCACAGGGAAATCAGAAATCAGCTTGAGGAAACTTGTCACAAATCACTAAATCCTCCCAAAACCCAAAAGTCAGATGTGGACATGACAGAAATGAATCACGCACACAAAACGCACGTGATTGAAGCCGAGGAACGGAATACGACAGAAAAACTTGTTTTTCCCTCACATATACATATACACATTACACACACACAAACAACAGACATGTGTGTATATATTTTCTATATTGTGTTTTACGCAATGGAAGTGTACGTTGAGACTTTTGAGACTTTTGAGACGGTTGGTGATGGTGATGGATGCGTAATGATATGAAATCTTCACATTTCCAATTCCAATTCCCTCAGACGCTCAGACTATAACAATAAGCACACTGCTGCATAACTCATACAGTCGTTATTTACTGTTATTAAATTGCAAGCAAGAAATGTGACATGACACTGACATGTGGATCTGGACATTGACATTGAACATTTGGAGTTGTATATATATATATATATGTGTGAGGGGAAATCTGTCTCGAGTCTCGATAATCTCAATCTCTTCGTTTCACCATTTCCAACTCCAATTTCAAATGGTTGTTGCCACAATGGGGAAATACAAATATATATACAAATAGATTTTCCATTGGAAGGATTTGTTTTGTGGTTTCGGCAGTGATTTTTTCTTTATTTTGAGGATGTTCACTTAATTTTGATGTACTTTTGTTATATGTTATTCGGTTATTCTTTATCCAGCCTTCTGAATTCCCACGTTCTTCATGGATCATGAAAAATGAAAACATGTGTCTGAAATGGAAATTATGATGAAAGTACATTGGGAGAAAGTATGTATGTATAGAAAAAGAAAAATAGGAAATCCATACGAGGGAAATCAAGGGCGAGCGTTGGATTTTGTGTATACAATATTTTATTGAATTAAAGAATTAAAGACATGTCAACCGGACTTTTAAATTTTGAATGACGACAGGGAAATATGTGAGAACTCCTCTCGGAATTTGATTAATTAATGAATCCGCTCACACTCGAGCAATTAAAATTAGCCCAGTATAAAATGACGGTGTGTATAGAGAAGTCATCGAGGATCCATCCTGTATATATATATATACAAAACGATACAAACAATATAACGAATCCAGTTATTTGACTCTTCGACGTCAGTCAACCAGACAAGTTCAAAGTCAAAAGTGGACATTCCATTCAAATTCAAAATCCTGTGGCCTGTGTGACGAACATGCGGAGAATTTTAGAGTATTTTGAATGACATTTGGTTTTGTTTTGGATTGCCAATTGAATTTATTGTAAGGATTTGTGTAGACATTGCAAATTTGGTGCTTTGCCAATTGAGAAATTTCCTTATATCTTATAAATACATTTCCATTTCCTCGTATATTCGTTCGCATACAAATCCAAAATCTCTGTTTGATTAAAATTCCTCGCTTCAGCTTCTCTTGCCATGCTATATATATTTAATACAAAAATCTGGATAAATGTTCATGTATCTAAGGGAAATCCACACAATGAAAAACAAGAACAAGGAACAGTCAGGCGAGTATATATATACTCAACTCCAAAACCAGTTTCTCCACACATGTTTTTCAATATATATACACAAACAAACAAACACAGACACACACCCAAACAAAATCAAATGAAGATTAAACTTCCGATTGTAAAGATTTGTAAATGTACATTGTATATATAGTTGTGGATTGTGTGTATAGGATATTGAACGTTTATGCAATGGGAATTCGTCCCCACACAGTGAGACTCTTCCCCTACATTTTCCACACACACTCGAAATCAATAGGCCTATATACGTGGTGGGACATGAGGAAAGGATTTGGTCATGTCCCGGGTCATGGGAGTCATTCGCCATGTCCCGGGACATGAGAGCGGGTCATGAGAGCACATATTTGAAATCATTTGCAAAAAAAAAAATTCGCAAGGGAGGAATTCAAATGTAATTTTTGGTTTTTTGTGTCGTGTATACTTATGCGAATGTAAAAATCACATTTGATTCGTCTTGCTTGGAAAATACTAATTATAAAAACTTCCAACTCGGAGCTTATATATATATAGGAAATTCTATTTTTGTATATAGGTAAGTATACACGTATAAAAATCACATTCGTTTTACATGACATTAATTATAGTTAAAATTAAAATTCCTTCAAATTTCATCTCTCACATTTTCTTTTGAAAATTCATACATGAAAATTCCAATGAAGTTTGATATATAGTCAGAACACCAAAAGTATTTAATTATTAATTAAATGAGTCTAAAAATTACCTCAATCCAGATCCAAATCCAAAATCCCAACCGACATGTATATATACAAATCAAATTTGAACTCACAATAGTATATACAAAAGTTATTCCGATGTCAAAGATCCATCTTCACTCGTATTTTCTATATATAGATATACGTTTGAACGTCCATGTGGAAAATCCACACGCTGTCAATTTGAAGTTCCATATCGTATATATTCAATGGAAATCCAATAAAAACTTGAGAAACTTTTATACATTATTTCAAATATTCGATTATACAAAACGATTGTTCTTTCAGTACACTTTTCCCCAATGAAACTGATTTCGGTCACGGGATCCACTCACACAAACTGAAAGCCACACAGACATGGTGAAAAATGGCAATTTTTCCAGCGACGAGTTGAATTCAAAATGGCAATTGGAATAAGAGAGACACAGATAGAGAGAGAGAGAGAGAGAACGAGAGCTGTGGGGAGAAGGCAAAAAATCCAGAGTTTAAGATTGTGTATGGGTATTCACACCCATTTTTCCTTCTCCATCACAGTCCTTCACAGCATCACACACACACACAAGCCAAAAGACATTACATTGAGAGGGAGAGAAATCGGACGACTCAAGCTTTATATATCGTCTGTTAAGTTCAAAAGTGTTCGATAATCGTTTGGCCCCCGACGCAGCATGTGCGTATGCACACAATGTGTATTCATCCTCTGGGGCCAAATGATTATCGTCCTTTTTTTAACTTAACAGACGATATATACAATCTACAAATCTACGTATATATGTGGTGGGACATGAGAAAGTCGGGACATGAAGAAAGAATTTGGTCATGTCCCGGGTCATGGGAGTCATTCGCCATGTCCCGGGACATGAGAGCGGGTCATGAGAGGACATATATCCCTCGCATTGCTCATTCCACTATACGCATATAGCATCAAGTGCGGACTATAGAAAATCCCTTCTTCCAATTCCTTTCCTAATATCCACACTCAATTCCTTTTCTATACATATAACCGCACCCCACCAAGTCTTTGAAAGCTCACACTTTTCTGTATACTTGTGTAAGCTCAGTTATACCTTTTCATTGTAAAGAGGCTTTGCATATAAAAACGCGTAGATTAAAAATTCTATGATGAATGATGAACAAACAAGTGTTTTTTTCTCCATCTCGCCTCATAATATTCTCCTTTGAATTTCGAATGGCGTCGTCACACACACACACAGACGGGGAAATTGTGATGATGATGCACAATGAGAATTTCCATATATCGTCTGTTAAGTTAAAAAAGGTGGATAATCGTTTGGCCCCCGACGCAGCATATGCGTATGCACACAATGTGTATTCACCCTCTGGGGCCAAATGAGTATCGTCCTTTTTTGAACTTACCAGACGATATGCTTGTCTGAGACGACATCACTCTCGTTTAAACTTCTCTGGTGACGAAACGGCTCGAATGTCATTTTCATCTCATCGTCAATTTTTATGACATACTCGTAAATGACACACATTTTAAATATTCAGCTACAATTTAAAATATATAATATGGGCATCAGCAGATCAGCATTCTTCATCTTCATTCACAAAGTATATGGAAAATATTTACATGCTTTCTATATACTGTGTATGTGCAGCGTGTGTATCAGGGAAATCACGATATATACAATTAACAAATGCATGTGAATGCACTGGATTTTTTCCCACATTTTACACACTGTTTTGTTGTTTTATTTCCAAATCCACATTTTTAATCAAACCCTTTTTTGCTTCTCCGTCATTTCAATTTGAACCCACATTTCATTGAGCTTGGATTAATGAGGAAATTCCCCTTGTGTATATTATAGACGTGGAAATGGACTCCAGCCCTTCGGTCGTCATCGTGTTCAAGTCGTCTTCAATTATATGACCCTGACCTCAACTCGCCTCCTCATACAAATTTCCAGGACTGTGCACAGCACACGGGCGAATGCAATCAAGAAAATGCACAGTCAAAAATCAAACTTTAGTATATCGTGTGTTAAGTTCACAAACGAACTATAATTATTTTCCTTAATTTCGTTGACCTGCTGCAAAGGTCAAATGGCTGTAGATGGAGTTTTGGGTCGTGAGACATGATTGTATGCCATGACCTTTTCTGTCACCCTGAATTTTTGTCAGAATTTTACCCACAAAGACGGACGCAGTAGTCGCCTTTCCGCACATTAAGGAAAATCGTTATAGTTCGTTTGTGAACTTAACACACGATATGTATATATATCATCATGGGCGAAATTAAGTACAATTGTAAAAGGTATAGACAGTGCCAGAGAGAAAACCTGGACTGAAAAAAACTAAAACCGGACCTTTGACCTGATGAAGTGTCACCAACCGCCGCGCCGTGAACGTGAACCGTAATATATATATATAGCTGTAACTTCCTTGATAGTTTTGGTATATAATACCACCGCCACACAGCACCCAGTTCATTTGAAATTCCCCCTTTAATTCCATGTGTCTCCTCCCACATCCCATTGGAAATCCCGCCATTATTTCCTCCTGCCTCACAATCCCATTCAAATTCCCATCTCCGATTCCTCCACAGTTCCCATCCCATTATATAAAAGAACCCCCATTAATTCCTTCCGTTCCAAAACCATGGGACAAACCGAACCGCCTGGCTTTTTTCGTGTATGGTCGTTGTTGTCGCATTCGATAATTTGCAAGTTGTCGCATTCGGATAATCCAACAGACACATTCCAAAAGTGATTTTGTGTATGTATATAGACAAAACTGTGAACTGTGTGGTATAAATCAAAATCATAAGGATATAAGTAGCATAGTAGTTTTTATTGATTTGAACCAAACGACCACTTTTCAATATATGGTAAAGATTTTTCCAAACAATTATATTGGGGGGCATAATGTACAATTTTCGCGTAAATTCAGGAATTGTTTGGTAATATATTAATGCGTTAAATAAAAGGTTTTTTGCTCCACATCACACATGAACTGTGGTTTCTGTTTGACAATAAAAATCCAAACTATAGATATTTTAAAAATAAATGTGCCAAAGTTTTCATTTAATTTAATTAATTAAATTAAATTTCAAGGATTTCATTCGCGCGCGAGGAGTATTTGAAGAATCGGCGGAGTGTTTTTTTTTAAATCCTTTAATGTGTGTGTGGATGATTAAAAGCAGAAGCCACATTCATTGCATTGACGTTTTGAGGTTTGTGAAGAAATTTATGGACATATATATATATATCGTTGGAATTATACAATATAGACATTGCTCGTATACTTGATACACAAGAAAATATTGAGAATATATAATTTGGATTTAAATTATTTTAAATTTTAAATTGTTTTTTTGTGTTTTGAAGTGAGTGTGTGTGTGTGAGGGATGAAAATTATTTAAATTATTGAGGTGGAGACTCCTGAACGAAAGAGAGTGCTTTCCCAAATTCGGACTCGTTCAAAGCTCCCGCCTGGGCAGTTCCAAATTTCTGAACGATGTGCCGAACGTAGGTGAGTGTGAAATTGAGGGTGGGGAACAATTTCTGGAAGGCAGGTAGCAATTCGGATTCATCCAAAAATCCAGAGCCGTCTTCATCAAAACTTTTGAAGTCCGCCATTTTTTTTCTATATACTTGATTAATTTTGATCTTTTGATTTTTGAATCAATTTCCTCAAGAAAAGTGTGTATATATAATAGAAACTAAAAACAAACTGTGTGGATGTGTGGAAAATGAAATTTTGTACACGGATTCTATATATGACTCTGTATGACTGTGGCTCTAAAAGTCTATATATATATAACTGAGGAAAATGCAAGAAAAGACTGGGAAATTCAATATTGTTAATTGACAATTATGGTTTTTATCACCACAGAGCTCCAGGAGTGGATTTTCAAAAAAACTCTAGAGAGAACTGAGAAAATGACGATTAAACTTAAAAACTGATGTATTTTTCTAATCGATTTACTTTCCACTCACTTCCCTCTTGACAAATATATATATATATAGAGTTCACAATTTCCTATAATGCCACAGCACAATTCCATTCGAGTCACACATCAATTTCCCACACACTTTATCCGTCAAAATGACAGACAAAAGAGAGTAAACAATTCGAGTTGATGATTTTTTCTATTTATTTTCATGTTCACATGTGTGCAATTGCTATAATATAAACAAACGCACAAATGGGAAATTTTTTTCATCGCCCAAACCAATTATAATTCGTCATATATATATATATATGTATAAATTGAATTGATTGCCGTCACAAAAGGCGGAGAAAAAGACTAAATTTTGTGAATGATTAAATGGATCTTTTGTATATAACGTCAATATCAGAGGATTTATCAGTATATACTGTCGAGGGCGATAAAAATGATTATTGACTTTATTTGAAAACGGAGCGAAAAAACACAGCGAGGATGTGATGCCCTTGGAATTTGGAAAGGAACCAAGGCAAAAAGCAAAAGGAACAATTCTCCACTGTTTCAAAGCAGACTCATGGAGCTTCCAATCTCGTACTGTGTGGTAAAATGAGAATTGTACCTTTTGCTTTTTGCCTTGGTTTCATTTCCGAATTCCAAGGGCATCACATCGTAGCTCCGTTTTCTCGCTCCGTTTTCAAATTAAATAGTAAAATCATTTTTATACCGATGGACATGTACTGTACTGTCTATTCATAAATTATATATTTTTTAAATTTATTGGCTCCGCCCCGCAGAAAAGATTTTTCCTTGTAGAATTCCTTAATTCATGTACGTGCAAATGTGGACTCTCGCCATCTTTTGCCATACTTGAAAATTGCGTATATCGAGATGGCGAGAGTCCACATTTGCACCACTTATGTGAAGCAAGGACTTCTGCAAGGAAAAATCTTTTCTGTGGGACGGAGCCAATAAATTCACGCAAAAATGTATAGTTTATCAATAGACAGTATATTAGGTGGCATTTCAAAAATCTTCAAGTGCCATTTTTACAGAAAAGAACGCGCGCTTTGAATTTTGAATGGAAATTTGTTGACTTACACTTATTGAGTTTACTTTATATGAGGAAGGAGATATAAAAAAAGAGACCGTATACTACTTTTTAGATTAAAAGCTATTTGAGTTTTCCTTCTTGGCCGCTTTGGCGCCGACGGCGTGTCTCGATGATTTTGTAATTCACAAATCACAAGAAATAAATCATCATATATTTTGTTTGAATTTGAGTAAACTTTGTAATTTAATTTTAAATATTTGCAATTTTTTTATACTTGGGATTAGTATATTGGAATTTTTTGAATTCCCACCTACGTTGAATCCAGAAGATTTCATATGTTGTATAGTTGGGATTACAAATGCTGCAATCCTGAGGGATTCCTGGCTTGCGTAATCTCCTGGATTCAGATCTATGGTAATCCCAAGGATACGGCTAATACACTAAGAGAATGGGGGATGCACAAGGGATTCCGGTCAGCTGACCGGGTTTGGGATTGACAATTTTCTGAATCTGCGGGATTCAGAATTTTGTTAATCGTAATGTAATCCTAATTCAAAAGGTTATGCATTACGGGAATGGGGGATTACATTAGGAATACAGAAAAAAGTGGACAAAATGGACAATTAGGATTCCATTTCTCTAAGAGTGTGTACAGAGACTTGCAACTTTTTCTATAAAATATATGTTTTTCTACATATTAATATGCAAAAAAGTGAAGAGTAGTCTTCCGTCCCTTTTCGTATCCATATCGACATAATATATGTATCTATATTTATAAAATTTCCTTTTCATGAACAATATAAATTAACAACTATATGCGAACAAAACAAAATATAGAATATAATCCTGCAATAAATGTAGTTTGCTGTCAATTCCTTTTTACTTTTTAATTATTTTTTTTGTGTATCCTCATTCAATTTACAATAGAGTAATATTAATAAGTAATACAAATGGTAGTTTAACTGCCATATTTGAAAAGTTGAGCTTATATTTTGGATCTTCGTCTCCGCAACAAAACTGTACACGTACGTCACCTGGTCTCATGTGGTTCTGATCACGAGCCTGGGGAATTCCCTAAGAGAGAGAGAGCGAGAGAAGAGTTGAGCTCACAATTACTTGAGCCGCACTTGAGGAAGCACAGAGTTGTGAGAGTGTCGGTGAGAGAAGTTGAGATGGAATTGTAAAGTTGACAAGCGTACATGCATCACACTTAAATTCACATTAATAATGAGAAAGAGCGAGCGAGCGAGAGAGAGAAGAGGAAAGAGAGCGAGAGAGAATACAGAATAGAGAGAAAGAAAGAGAGGCTGACGCCAAGAATGCGACAAACGACTCTACAGGATTTGGCAAGCCAACACTCCAACACACACACCACAGCCGCACAGCACATTATGCAAATTGATTCCTCTCCTGCGAGCCAGATAGCCAGCCAGCCAGGCAGCTCCAGCTGTATTGTATTATATATTATAGGTATATTTACCTACATTCTCGTATCCATTTCCATTTCCACTCTCAGTCTCAGCCCGTCCGCATTCCATTTTCCCAAACCTAAATTCAAATCCAAGTCTGTGCTCTCATTTTCATTTTCCTTATTATTGTCCTCTGTATATTTCTATATATTTCTGTATTGGAAATATATATACAATAAGTGACAATTGTTGACATTCTCCCTCGTATCGTATTGTATAGGAGTTAGTTTGTTTGATTGGGTGGTTTTGTGGGGATGGACGAGAACAACATGGAGAACAACACGGACATGGACACACTGGCTTTGGCAGAGCGGCTGAATGCCATCGGACTGATGGACTTTCTTCAAGAGCACGGGCCAGCCCTCTATGATCTGACGCGGAACCCCGACCAACTCGCCATTGCTACTGGACTGAATGCGGACCAAACGGGGATTTGTGTGAGGATTTATGCATTTGTTTTTGAATTTTGAATCCTCCCTTCAAAAATTCCTAATACACACATGTTGGATTTTTCTGGGGACATTTCTATAATTCCTAATTACTTTGAAGTACAGATGGCGCTGCCCTCCCTGCCTGAGCAGACTGAAGGGATTTACAGGCTATTGTCCACCACCACCGTGATGATGGACGCTCAAGGATTCCTCCGCGCTCTGAAAGAGTCCCAAAACGAGCTCGTAATTCAGTTCATCCGCGGGAAAATCCACCCCCCTGGTATGAATGTATATACAGTTTAAATTTCTTCTCCCATCGTCAGAGTTCGTGGACGAAAATTCCATAGGAAATTCGTTTATGCGTGTTCATATTTGATGTCATTGAATTTGAAATTGAAATTGAAATGGGAATGGGAATTTGTATGCATATAGAGAATCCGGAGGCCCCAATCCGGATTTACTTGGCGGAATGGAATTGTTGGTACGTCAAAGAGAGTCAACTGGAGCGAGTTCAAGAGCGATTGAGTCGGCAGGAGGAGGAGTTACGAGTGGCTCGGGACTCTGTCAAGATACTTGGAGCCGAGTGGAAGACGGCCCAAGAGAATTTCCGGCGGGACCTTTCAATTGCTCAGACTCACCTTAATTTACGTTTGCTCCCAGTGAATGAGGAGAGCAGGACGTCCTCTTCGACAGTGATGGAGGAGAGAAATGAGACTTTGATTTCCCTCTTTCCCACGACGAGTAGCCCACCTTTTACATGCCATCAAGCCGAGGACTCCATCAAGTGAGATGAATGAGAATATATATATATATTTGAAATTTGAAATTTCCCGCGGAGGGAAAAAATGGCGTCTCTGTACAATTTTTTTATACTTTTTTCCGGTGGCAGTTTGATGACGAGTCATCCAATAGAAATTCAGAGTTTGGGCTTTGCAGGTCCAATTTCCGGCCCTGCAGACTATCAAGTCCACATTGAAATCCGACAGTGGCGGCCCTCCTTCAAGGTCGTCTACCGAAAGGGACCGATCCAAGTGACTGCGGTGGGTGGGGAGACGAGCGCATTTCATGTCCCTTTGGTCCCTCCCGTCCGAGTGGACGCAGGGAAACAGTATCGACTCTGCTCTCAACTCCGCGTATATACACACAGAAAATTCCTAATTAATTTTTACATTCAACTATATACCGCCAAGTTCAAATTTGAAATTTTACAATTTACATTTTATAGTTGAATTTAAAATTGAATGAGTTTCAAATTCAATTGTATTGGTATTTTTTGTGTTTTTATAGGGAGAAAAAACACAATCGGTGGTTGCGACGAGTGGGAAATGGACAACCGTTAACCATAATCGTATCCAACTAGAACTGAAATACGATGGCGGAACCCTCTGTGAAATTGTCTATAGAGAACTCTGACAAATATTTCTATCATTTCCCTCATTTTTGATTTTTGACTGATTCTGTGTGTGTGAATAAAATATATATATAATGAGAGCAGTTGAAAAAATGCTCCCCCCAGAGCACACCGTTGCCCACATAAAATCCTTCCTTCTCGCTATATACGATATTTGATTGTGCGTAGATATAGGTATACTATCTATATTTTAATTGACAACAAGATCCAAGTTTTTTAAAGGCAAGCATATATATATATATATGTATAGCTGTGGAATTGAAACAGGAACCGCGCGAAAACTGGAACAGGAGAAGATTCACTTCAAATTTCAAAAGTCAATGGTCAACATCAAAATGGAGGAGCAATAAATAAATGTATATACACAGCGCACATACATTATCGCCTGTCATAAATTGTTATCATACTGCATTTTTCCTGGGAAGAGAGTTTAATCATTTAGTGATTGGGATTAAATAGGGGGATAATTAGTATGATAATAAATGAATTGATACTGAATTGGTATATACCGCCACACATGTTCAAATCCCACATTGCATCACATTTTAATTTTCCATATATATTTTCAATTGTGTGGAGAAGTCAACTCTCTCTCATTTCCACAGGACTCACACACATGCACACAGTCCATTTCATTTGTACATAAGTATATATATACTCTCGATCCAGATAAAAAGTTCATTTTAGTGTATATTTTTGTATATACTCCGCGTGTGTGGGTTCCGAATTCAAATGTACAACAATCATCAACTCGTATTCGGATTCGGATTTCCACTCGTATCGGCATTTATAGCTGTAGCATATTTCCATTCCGTGGTAGCAGAAGGTCAGGAGAGGTCAAACATCCATGTGAACGCCAATCCATCACAGCTGAATGCAATGGCCGGTAAGTTCCCTGCATGTACAATTTCACTATGTAATTTCATTGAATTGAATTGAAAACTTTTATTGTGCTTTGAAGCTATACCGCCCACTATGCACAAATGCATACATTTTTTAATTCTATAAGTATAATATTGTCTGTTAAGTTCAAAAACGTACTATAATGTTTTTCCTTAATTTCGTTTGACCGGGTTTGACCTGTTCTGGAGGTCAAAGCATTAGAGATGGAGCTTTGGGTCAAGCGACATTATTGTCCCTCATGACCTGCTCTACAACTGCTTCCTTTTTGAACTTAACAGACGATATGTACCTATACTGCATTTGTTGGCGGTGGGCTGAAGCTCAAAAGCTCAAGTGTGGAAACTCGAGCTCAATATATATATATATATATATATATATATATATTTGAAGCGTTGGTAATTTTCCCTTCGTTCTCACTTTCTTATTTGAGGTTCTCCGCCAGAATATATAGGGATCATTTAAGCAAAAACACTTTTTAGCATATTTATTATTTATGGACAACAGAACATGGAGAATATTTTTAGGACAAGTTTAAACCATTTTTACTGAGCAAAAGTAATTTAAAATCGTTGTTAAACTTCTCCAAAAATTCTAAATTAAAGTAAACCGATGATTTGTGTCATTTAAATTCACTTACAATCATTGAGAAACGTATATTTACGCGCCAAACAGCCGAGGATATTCAAAGCGCTATAACTCTAAAACTATATAGGTATACGTACATTGCCCCTTTTCTTACGGTGTTCCCCATATATAACATAGAGGGATAGCTCCTTTACAAATTTTTTTTGGAAAAAGCGTCCACTTTATAAAATTCATTGGTATAGGGGGAAAATCGTGGTATTTTCCTTGACGACAACGAAATTAATTTTAAAAGCCATTTTTTTAAACAGTCCGCTCCGGGGAAAGTTTTGAAAATCAGTCTCATCAAAATGAAGTCAAACAATTTTATCCTGAAAGACAACGAAAAGTTAATACAAATTTAATTTTGTCAAAGTCGGACAAAATTAAGGGTGGTATATATACCCCCCACACAAATTTTTGTTACCCCCTCCCCTATTTTCTGTGACTTCTTTTACGAACCACCCCTTCGGGGTCGTTCGTAAAAAGAGTCTGCGAAACTCGGCTTTTTTTCAACTCCCCCTCCCCTGAAATCTGGCTCTGTCCTAAAACGGGGCACCCCTAGCCTCCCTCATGTCTTTGCATGTCCAACAGGCCTAAAATGACTTGACCCCCATCCCCCATGTCCACCCAAAGTCCGAAACCATACACACTACTGCAAAATCAACTTTGAACTCAAAAAAACTTCCAAATGCTTATAACTCGCAATACCTACAGGTATTAAGAATCAAAATTTTATACAAATGTGTATAAAATTTTGATGAAATATGATGATTTCTAATTAAATGGTTCATGTTTTTCCTTTCATTTAATTGTATTTCCTTGGAAATTTTGAACGTCCGACTTTACTGGACCCCCCCTCACCCCCTCCTACATCCACAGGAACGTCCAAAAAAACCCCTTTTTCCCGAACCCCCACCTCCCCTGAAATCTGTGAGGCTCACAAAATTGCTGACCCCCCTCCCCCCTAAAAAAAGACTCTTTTACGAACGCTCCCTTACAACTAGTTACAACATGCATTTTTAAAGGTTAAATTTTTTTCCCGTTGAGCAATGTAAGCATTATAGTCCAAAACCAATTTTTGTAAATGTACTTGCGCGCGGAGTTCAAGCGCATACAAAGTAAAATTTGCCCCATGTGTTGTGGCTGTGACGATTTTTTTAACCTAAAATACAATTTAAAATTTTCAAATGCAGAGTCTATAACTATAACTATAGTTTAAAATCCATTAAAAATCAACACGGAAAATTTTCTAGGTTGATTTCTCCATTAAAACTAAAATACAATTGACAATTTCCAACTGCAGAGTCATTAAAAATATAGTTTAAAATCCATTAAAATTCAATACCGAAATTTGGCTAGTTATTGTCTTCATTGAAATTATCGTAATTCGTTTTCGTTTCCCGCTATTACTTTAGTTTAGTTGGTAATTCCAGTAGGTAATTGAATGAGTAAAAGCTCCTTTCCAAACTAAAAACGAAAGCAGCAGCAGCAGGAATTTGAATTCAAATTGGAATCATTTTGCCGTTTTGCCTCATTGTGAGAAGAAAATTCATTGGCGTCCTGTGCTGCTTGAAAAATGACTTGGCAATTGATGTTGATGAGGATCGACTCAAATAGAGCGAGAGCTGAGCCTTCCGACTTGGACCACCCAAAGTTTACGTTTACATAATTGTTTCTTATGGATTTAAGTTCCGTACGAATTAATTTACATTTATCTTCCATTTGTCAACGTTTTCAACGTATGTATGTGGATTTGACTATTTAAATATGAAAAATGAAAAGTGAAAGTGAAAATGAGTACAAAACATCATTGGAGCATTTATTTATCGTAAATTATTTGTATTCAAATTTGGCTCACGACGTTTAGTCTTAGAATGTTGAACATTTTCCGTTCTCCGTGTTTTCCGGCTCCAAAGTTTTCCTCCCATTGAAATCCTGGATTGCGGAATGCCGGAGGGAAATTTGTCCCGGATCGTTGAGCCCCCATTTCTTGGTGATTTCATCCTCCTCAGCAATGACGACGCCAGCATATGGAACATTATACACCACTTGAATCATCTCCTCCCGACTCTTCCTGGGTGGTCTGCCAATGAGTTGACGAGTCCCCGCGTCCAGTGTCGCCCCGTGAGCCACCAGTAAAATGTCCTCCTCGTTCTCAGTTCTCCCCAAAAGGGACTGAATGAAATCATAGGTTCGATTGTAGTACGTCCCCACGGATTCCCCGATCAGAAGTTCATCCCGTTTGGTGAAGGATTCGTAGTTGGATTGGATCTTGAAGCCGCCTTCAATGAGTTCTTTTGTCG
>JAIUND010003182.1:0-17241 GCA_034699125.1 Gisinianus flammeolus | reverse complement strand
CATCTACATTTTGATGTATAATACATTATATTTTTCGATCACATGGAATTCCATGCAAAAGTTATTTGAGATTGACGTTATAGATATCCGTATTTTGCGTGAACTGCAGCTGACAAATTTCACAAAAATTATACATGTATATATGTATATATATATATATACCTTTTTGTGTAATTGGCAAATCAATATCTTCTTTTTTCATTGCTTTGATTTCATCGGGTGTCCGCCCACTGATTTTTCGTCGCATGGACATCATGGCAGCATCCCGACACAAACTCGTTATATCTGCTCCAGAATAACCACAGACCTTCTTGGAAATATCCTTCAGTTTGATGTCGAGGTCTAATCGATTTTTTTAGAAAAAAATTTACGTTTTTCGGTCAAAAAAGTCAAAATTTTGAAAAACAAATTTCAAATTCAGAATCTCCATATTTTGTTTTACCTAACGTCACATCTTTCAAACTCAATCCCAACAGAATTTCCCTCGCCTCAGCTGAACAATAGTTAAAAAAAAACATGATAGACAATTATTTAAATGACCTGCCACTTGTGCATGTATACAGTAAAAGTTATTTCATTTTACATCAAATGCGGAGTTGATGCAAAAGTACAATATATAGTTTAATATGCATATGAACCTGTTGGTAGGGGAATGTAAATACGTTTCTCGAATCGTCGTCTGAATGCTTCATCAATATCCCATGGATGATTCGTGGCAGCCAAAACCATGACGGGTTTTTCATCATGATTTGACCCCAAACCGTCCATTTGAATGAGAAGCTCTGCTTTGAAACGTCGAGAAGCTTCATGTTCCGAGTCTGTTCCTCGCATCGAGCATAATGAATCAATTTCATCAATAAAAATGGTCGTGGGTGCGTAGAATCTGGACATCTCAAAGAGAAGCCGCACCAGTTTCTCGGATTCTCCCCGATATTTTGAAGTCAACGTTGAGGAGGACACATTAAAAAATGTTGTTCCACATTCCGTGGCCACTGCTTTTGCTAGCAGAGTTTTTCCAGTCCCCGGAGGCCCAAACATTAAAACTCCTTTCCATGGACGTCGGATACCCTGTAGAATTCATTCCATACATTAAATATTTTATAATTTTGTAACAAAAAATAATGTGCGTCTTATTTCTTTTGTAAGGAAGAAATGTATTTATGTACGTACGCGAAAAAATTCTGGCATGAGCAATGGAAGGACGACAGCTTCCTACATATATACAAATAAATATCAAGAGCACACAGATCATTAATTAATTAATTATTTCGCATATATTTTTTGTGCATATTGATTTGTGGGGAAATTCACTCGATCGTTATATGTATTGCATATGTCACACGTGGTTTTTCTCACCTGTAAAAGGGCTTTGGCTTCATAAAGTCCAGCGATTGTTTTCCACATGACGCTCGGATGTTTAATCAACATGTCCCGTTCCAGAATGTCTATTAAATGAGATTCCCAACCAACTCCTTGAAACACTCGATTGTCCTCTCTCTCATCTTCCCCGGAAAGGGAAAGCTGTGGAAATTCCGTGTAAGCAACATCATATCGACAGATAATTTATTGATTTCCATGAAAATAAATGCGACGACTGTTTATAAAAAGGAAAGGAAAGGAAAGGGAAAAGAATACATAAGTATATATAATTCTCTTACATCGACTTCCCCATCCGATCTATTTCTAGGCGATTTGGCATCCACATTGGCTCGATTATTACGAATCACGTCTGAGGCTCGTCTATTTGGTGGAACTCTCCATGTTGCTCGCTGTCTCCCAGTTTTGGATCCATCTTTCAAAGTGCCGTCCGGGAGTCGTGGGATTCGATCAATGGACTTTGCTTTCTTTTGATTAGTTAATAGTCCTCCACTATCCGCACTATTTCCCGAACTTGGATTACTTTGAGAATTAGACCTGCGAAAGATTCGCAGGGATGTAATGAGTAAATGAGTATATGCATTTTACACAGTAAGTATAATATAATAATAATATTATTATTGTTCCTCATCCTCATGATCATCAGACGAATTGTCAGTGACCTGAACACTAGTATAAATATAAATATTTAAATATATGTATATATGTTATGTGGACTGACTGACCTGGACCGGGGGATGAGGGGGAGTGCTGGTTGTATATCCGGATCTCTTTTCCTCAACGATGCTTTCCAATGATCTTCATCCCTTTTGGTTTGAGAGCGATGAGTCCAGTCTCCTCCTGCCGTATTCGGATTACTTGGAGTATACTCCACCTCCCCTCCTCGTCGACCATTGGCTGGTGTTACATTGTTGTTATTATTATTATTCACATTGGCATTATTACTTAAAGTACGTGGACGAACTGGTCCAATGGGCTTGGAATTGTGCGTGGATCGCTGCTGCTGATGCTGCTGCATGGAATTCGTTTTGGTCATTGTCATGGGATTGTTTACAAATGGGTCCATTATCAAAGAATCCATCATCCTCGCCATTTGTTGAAAGGATTGTTGGGGTGGCGGTGGAGGACTGAGAAATGAAATAAAAAACGGATTTGCATTCATTATATACTATACTTTATTTTCTCGACATTGTACTCCCTTTTGTCATTCATGTAATTTCCCAGTCAAGTTGAACATACATTTAAAATCCCCATATATGTTTGACGTTGACAGTCAGTGTAACTTTTTTGTATTGAAAGTAGGAATGGAAAGTTTTCTGTCGTGTTCGTACTGGTCAATCAAATATGACGATGCCATGCGAAATAAACTTTCTTCAGGAGAAAGTTACGGAAAACTTGAAAACTTGAAACTTTCCCCACTGTACAATATACTATTGTCAATATTATTATATTATATGACATTGAGAATTCACGTTCTAACAAAATTGTACATACACACATGATTTTTGAAACACTTCTGAATCATATTTTATGTGTGTGTGAGTGATTTCTCTATTGGGTTTGAACCTTGGTGTAATTGAAATTAGTGATGAGGTGACGACTTTCCATATAATATATTTATCTTATACTTATAGAGGAAATGCAGCAGGAATGAATGGGCAAGAATAAGAATAATAATAATAATGAACTTGTCCTATTGCCCTAATAATTTCCTAACTAGGTCAGTATCAATATTGTTTTTGTCTTTTGTAATGAAAGCGTGTGTGTGATGACGACGATGCACACACAAGAAACAATAAAACCATCCCTTTGAGAAATACCAATCAAATTTCAAGGACGGACTTGCCCAAAACAATACGAATAGACGAATATCTTCCCACATGTAATTCGTCTGTCACCGGTTTCTTACGATGGCTTAAACTTGCCCCGATTTTACCTTCACCTACTTTCCCCTCAAATTGTTACATTGTCAGGTAGTATCTCTCTGAATGCCCGGCTAACTACTAACAACTAACTTCGTCACCTTAAAACTATTTGCACAATGCAAAATGTATTCTTTTGATATAGATATATTTTATAGGTATCGTTGTCATTACTCCAGTCACAAATCCCAATCCAAGGTCAACATTTTCCTATTTATACATTTTTCATTGGAAATATATGTACATAAACACGTGATTTTGAAGTTGAAGAATATTTGTGGAAAAGGTTAGAAAAATAAAAATTAGACGTCGCGCTTTTATAGCTAAACGACGGACTAGAGCACAGATAATTACAAGAAGTATAGAGCAAAGGATGATATTTATAATAAGTAATAAAAAAAACCTGATGTCTTTCTCTTTGTCCCATGTTGACAATGGCCAAATCGGTGGTAATTTAATTCGCATTATGATTCTTTCCTTCAAAATGTGATTCCATGAATTTCCATGTGATATCCGGTCAAATTTAATGAGGAGAAGAATGATAATGATAATTCCACGTGAAATTCATTTTCTTTTCTTCTGTAGTAAAAATATGGTTGGAAATTATGGGGAAAGCATTATTACGATATCGTATATATTCAGATTTATGAGGTAAACCAAAGAGACGGAGGAGTCAAGTAATTATTATTTTTATTATTATTATTATCCTCAAACTTCTTTATTTTCAAACTTCCACATGTGAAGCCGGATGTGCGTGAACGTTAAATAAGGTTTATTATTATGCGCGCACCATAATCACACACACTTTTTTAATTCACTTCCAAACACGCATGTTCCGAATTTTTTTCTTTCTTTTAGAAATCACATGGACAATAATTTAGAGACACGATCGAGTCGGTAGGAAAGTTGAAAGTGAGAGAGAGAGAACGAACGAATGAACGAGCTTAGTAATCAAGACGGGAAATTTTGGGGAAAAATATAAGAGTTCACCACTTCTCTCCTGATACTGACAAACGAAACACACGACGAAGGAAAGTTTGTGGTTAGGTTATGAGCAGCTCACGGAAATCCGCGTGTCCGCACTGTGAAATAAAAATAATATCGTAGTGAAAGCACAAGAGTGAAAGAATTAGAGGAGGAATGGGAGAAAGCTCACAGTCTGTCACGTCTTTCATCCAGAGAAAGGAGAAAGTTCAATGGACGAATACGAATACGAACACACTCTTTCCCTCAGCAAAGTCAGCTGGATTCAACTCACAACTCAAATCAAATCCCCAGTAACTTGATAGCGGAGGAACCAGCAAAGAAACGTACACAAAGGAAAATATAGTATACCGGGAATATTTCCCTTTCATTTCGGCTCACAGTCTATGGAGACATTATTTCAAAATGAATGTCTCTCTGTGAATAAAATGAGGACAGCCACCAGTCACACCCCGACCACGACCACACACGAGGCTCAAGCTTTTAATGTAAAATGTACACTCGGAGATGAACAAAACCGGACATCGGACAATAATCCTGATCTGATAATAATAATAAAAGGAAGAGACCAATCCCCGGAAAATTCACTTTACAAATGAAATGCTCGCTCCGCATTTGTCCGACTGACTCTGTTGACACTCTGAGCACCTGCTACTGCTATATACGCTCCACGGCTCCTTCCGTAGCATGTGGAAACGATGAAACTGGGTCAGCACTGCCCCCCTCGCGTCGTTCACAAACAAAAAAGTCCAAACTTTCCCAAACTCTCGATTAAAACTTTGCTATATATTAATATTATATAGACATTCAACATTTGATGGAGCCAATCTATCCCCCAATCCCCCAAACTCCCAACATTGCTATAGTCATTGTGAGAGTAAACAAATGTATTCAAAAGTTGGATTTAAAAGCTTTTCGTAACTGTAGACATAGATAATTTTACTCATTTCAGAATCTTTCAAGACTAATAATAAGGATAATAAAATTAGTTGATGATGATTCAGCAAATGTTTTTGCCATCACAAATCCCATGCAGATATTTCCTACTACAGATAAAAATCTATTCTCGTGCTCTTCCCAACCTTATTTTTAGTGTGCTCACAAGAAAGGATCTCAATTAAACCAGTTGTAATAAAATAAGACAAAAAAAAAAACATGATGTCAAATTCCATGTGATTTCAAATCAGTGATTTGAATCATTTCAGTTTTTATGTAGACACAGTCACTATATAGTGTAGAACTCAATCGCGATAAAAAGGGCAAAAAAGACAGACAGGTGGGGTGTTGGGATTATCATTCAAGGCGTTTACCATGCAGACACGCCGAGTTCACAATCGATCAAGCATATGAGAAGAACAGAGGATATATAGAAACAGGTCACTGCAGCATTCATCGGATGGATGAATTCGGATTGTCAGCAACTCTTTTGTCTTTTGTCTTGCAAATCTGTAGTGTTCACATTTAGTGTGTCATGTCAAATTTATCACTCGACTCCGTATACACCTTGTTAGCGTGTCATTAAGATAAAGACAATCATTTCCTCTTTTCTGCAACAATTGGAATTTTATCCACACACCTTCCTTCTATATATAGGTAGTTTTATATAAATTTTATGTTTTAATGATTCTGTTCTCTCAAAATAAAGATAAACTAATGAAAAATGTGCTGTTTAGCTGTGCTGTATGTGCAAGAGAAAGAGAAAGAGAAAGACAAAGACAAAGAGGCTCAAACGTTCAATGGGAATATTTAATGGAAATAAATCTATATAAAGATTAGAGCCAAAAAAACCTATGTTTCGCGTTAAATAAAATGCATGTTCTTTTTCGGGATAAAATGAAAACATGTGCATGCACGGAAGGAAGAAATAAAAATATTTGTTGATTTCCTACTCCTGCTCGCCACATGTGTGTCAAAATTCATCAAACGAGAAAGTGAGAGAAAATGAGAGAAAGTGAGAGAAAGTGAGAGAGAGAGGGCTCCGAATAGACACAAGAAACGACAAAACCTATTTGTTTTCCTTCAACAGCACATGTTAGGGGAAAAGCGTAGATAGTCAAAACAAAGAATAATACGGAAGTCCACAGGAAATGTATTGTACCTACAAAAGAATTACCCACAGGAATTCCGTACTATCGGATGAATCAACTCGGCTCGTCCTTTGTGATGATGAATATAGCTACAGCTACAGCTACATAATAATATACGGCCACGTCTATGTTTGTATTAATATTTATATACATACTCATTCCCCAGTTTCCTTAAAGGTTTTTGCGTAGGTGAAAGTGAGAGTGATTTTGTGAATTCTTTCACCCGGTAGCCAAGAAAATTACACACTCCAAAACACACACTGACTATATACACAATGAAAGAGAAATGGAACGAAAAAATCCATTGACGGAATATGGAATAAAGACGGAAACGTTGGAAATGGAATCTGGCTTCAAAAGTAATGGGTATATTGAATTGTATTGTATTGTATTGTATTGCATTATTATTATATCATATTATTTTGAATACTTACAGGCCTACAGGCAGGAGGAAATTGGAAATTCACATAAAAATCCCAATTTATTACATAATTTGATGGATAACACACGTCTATATTTTTACTGTCCGTCCACAACGTCTCGCCGTTTGTATTTCATCATCACCATCATCATCATCATAGCAAACGGACAATGACACCATTTGCAATAAAAATGCTAACACAAAGTCATAATACTCATAATATGTAATTTGAGTGTATCACATTTCATGGAAATGTGGAAATTGGATCAATGGCCATTGTCAATTTTCACACTTTCTTTCTATATTCCCATCTTAGATGGGTCATCTATTTTACTATTTATTGTTCGGATTATTCTATTGTTATTATTATTATTATTAGTATTATTATTAGTATGATTGGCACAGTTACACTTCGTCGTAGATTCAGTTAACCACAACTATACCAAAAGCTCAACGGACAAAATATTTAAAAAATTGTGTGTGAAAATTGCACTTAAAACACGAAACTCGAAAGGAAAGAGAAATCCTGGGTTGTTGACCGGAGAGAAAGCTCTTTATTCTTTATGTGAGTCCATTAGTGTGTGCACGTAATTCTTCTGGTGATGTATGGCATGTATTGTAGTAAATCTGTCCGTATAATAATATTACAGATATAATTATATATACTTTACATTTCCATATACATATTTCATCTCACAAGCTCAGAGACTTTCTCTTTTTATAGAGAAAATTCCTTGATGCACCGTTATCGGCTAGACACCTGAATGAATCATTATTTTACTCGAGCGCCCTTTCCCTCTTTAATCACACCAAAATATATACACTATTGAACTATTGAGACTTACCTCGTTAGGAAAACAGTAGGGAAAACAATCCTGTACTCCATATTACGATATATTACAAATATATATTCCCGATTCCGAAAGGATTTTAGGATTAGGATTAACGATAAGAAATATGTCGGGATGGATGAATGTCGATGACGATGACGATGACGCATACAATTGGACGTCATGCAATGCAAGAAAGTTTTAAAATATGCATATCCAGCCAACACAAATAGTTGATCAGAGAACATGCAGCCTTGTGTATTTTTAATTCCTTTACTATATCTTTTGTATATCTACATAGCTACCCTACATGATTACGTGAATGTTTCATGATTAAATAGAAAGTCAAATACATCTGTACTTGAATTTTTTCCATAAGTAAAGTCTATAGCTCATATAATACATGACATTTATTTCACTTTGTGCCCGCATAAAAACATGCACTCAAGTCCAAGTCTGCACTTGAATTTCATATACGAAACTTCCGACAAAGAACTTTCAAGTCCGATCACGATCGGGTGTTGTTAAACCTTATAACTACGATCTATGCATAATAATATGATACCCCGTAAATATACGCTGGTACTTAAACGTGTCTTAGATTACCGTTTCCATGGCAGCTACACGTATAGAACCACATTAATACACTAATTTACCCTTTGGATTGAGTCAAGAACTACAAGAACTACATAATATATAAAACGTGTACTAATTTATATAGGAGAGATGTCTGAACTTTCGTCCTGGAACTCAATGAAACGGAGAAAGTCAAAGTCAACGGAACTTACTTGAAAAATGGGTCGGTGAAAAAATCCCGTAGTATCGATCGAAACAGAGTCATTTTATTGGTGGAGATATCAATGTCGGCAATCTCTTATTGTTAGATTTAGGTACGGATTTGTAATTTACGAATTTAGTAAAAGTGAATTATCGACTGATTTAAGTGATCACTCGAGCTTTAAAGTTTAAAACCTTAGACTATAAACATATGTATTTAAATTGGGGTGTGAAAATAAATTATCAGAAAAAGTGAAAACTGTAAGGCGTATGGTAAAAAATGTGTAGATAAAAAAAATCAATAAAGAATAAACAAAATAAAAAACTTGACACGGCGTCAGTCTCCTCCGCGTTATATTTTGTGTACATAAATTGTATAGATCACAACAACAATGAGATAATAATAATCCAAGTTTTCTTCATCCTTCTATTGGAAGGATAAAGTCTAACTCTAAACAACGAAAGGAATTCAATTCACTTTTTCTCACTTTCACTGAACAAAAATAGGGAAGGCAACACAGAGAACAATGTGTCTGTCGTAGTTAATACTCAATATAGAAGTTAGGTAGTTAAAAGTTAAAACAATCAAGGCAGATTGGCAGATATTGCCGGTTAGTATTCCTGATATCGTATGCTGATTATGGTGGCGTCCTTGTATTTGCCTTTCCCTGTGTGCGTGTGTGAGAATGTCAATGTCTGCTGTTATTTTGCCGGGTTAAGTGGACCATAAAAGAGTAGAGGACTAATGACCGGGAGGAGGAATTAAGACAGGTAAATATCGTATCGTAATCGTAGGTATGTTGAAGAAACAGAAAAGAGCAAAGCCAGAGGAAACTTCCTATGTACTTTCTCCCTGCGTGTATATATATACATGTTTGAACGCAGTCGCTAGTTGTAGGTAGGTAAATCGATTCTCTCTTTGTGTGTACAGAATTCCTCAACGTTTCCCAGTTTCCCCCCAGTTGGTTCCCCCAGAAGGAAACGTTCTTCTGTTACTTTATTCATTGTCCGACTCACGACTACCTATATGTAGTACCTATACTAAAATTGAAAGTGTCGTTGGAAATATCAAGCGAGAAAGTTGCTCAATGGACTCGAGTATCCCATTGTCTACGGGTACATTTTGTTTCTATTCTATTCCACCATTATGAAAATGTACATACACATTCAATAAGTATAGATATATACATAGGTATGGATAATAATGTACATACTACGCACTGCATAATAGGTATATCTTTTATGACATTAGATATATATAGCAAAAGTAGCAAGAGTAGTAAGATGAATACCGTATTTGTTGTGGCAACCACACGCGGACTTGACAACGCAACAGAGTTCACACGGGGGGAAATCATATGTATGAGCAGTATCTTGGAATTTCCTCATTCGCATTTTTTGGATGATGTATAGACTCTTCTCCAGCTCTTTAATTTAAAACATCTGTGATACATCGAGCAAATTGTTATCATATCGTATCATAATTTTTAGTCGAATTGAAAAGATGCCTTGGAAAAAGGGAAGACGATGCGATGCACCTTTTGTTGAACTACGATTTGTATTAGTATTAAAATACGATATTGAGTAGATAATTTGAAAAAAAACTATGAGGCAAACATTCCAGCCCTAGTTTTCTATCCCTATTGTAGGGTATTTCTGTTTACCAATGGTAGATTCTATACCATTGCATTTTTTTAAGTTTCGATTTGAAAACCACTCAGAGAGAAAGTTAAAACGTGTGTCCGTTCGCACACACATAAATATAAATACATGCAGAGACACTGTCATTTTGTCCCTTTGTTTGGGGGAATGTGCGTGTCGCTGAATTGCTGTTGAAGTTGAATGCTTTGCAACATTTCCCAGTTTAGTCGTAGCCACACATTTCACATATGTATATATATGTTTGCGTGCTACTTTGCACACTCTCAATTCGATGTTCACAATTTACACACACGAGTTGTTCTATACAATACATATTCTGTATAGCGAATTTGCAAGAACATTAATTTCTGTAGTCTGTATGGACAAGGAAATGTTATGTTCCGTCCCAATTGGGAATGTCAATTTTGTCAATTGTAAAATATTGACACAATCAGCTAAAGTAGTTTCGTATTTATATTTGCAGAGTATTTTTTTTCTTCTTGACCCGAATAATATTTTTGCAAAATTCAATTTTCATTTGGAATTCACAATCCAAATTTCTTTCAATTTAAATTTGAAACAGAAATTATATACATAATATATAGGTAGGTAGAAAAAAATAGTTAGTTGACGAACCTTGAACCTTGATCGGAGAGTAGCATGGAATAGAGATTCCACCAGAGCCAGGATGGAGGGGGGCCATTTGGAGGGTAACCTGGAGGATAAGGAAGAGGAGGAGGACATTCACATTCATATTCTTCTTCCGTGTCTCGAACGTCTACAAATGTTGACCTCGGTCGACCATTCATTGTCCCACCTGGTGGTCAACGAGTCATCCCAACACATCAAATATTAAAATCTCAAGAATACATATAATATAATATAAATATAGTATATAGATTATAGAATATAAGACGGAGTGCATGTGTGAGGGGGTGACAATTAGAAATTAGACTTACTGGCTCCCGTGCCCATGAACGAATGACAGCGATCCCACTGCGTTGTTCTTATGACTTATGAGTCAATGAGGGATTTTAGATTTTTTTTTTAGGGTTGTTTATCTGTGAGCATTGTTGTATCTGTCAATAAATCTCAGATCTCAGATCGCAGATCATAATACAACTTATTCACTTGCTTTTTTATGAATTATGAATGTCTCCGGCTGCTTTCTCTTGTAGACTTTCACCGTCAACGACCCCACCAAAGAATGGCAGTAGGCAAAACAATCACTATTATTTACTATGTATTTCTATTCCTTATTTGGTCTGGAACTGGATGTTGCGAATGCTGGTGCACAATTTTGGCTGTTTGTAGTAGTCGTTTGTGTTTGTACTACTGATGAGGGAATAATATAGTCAATTCTCTTTATTCACCATTCGATTCGAATAACTGAATGCTTTCCCTGCTACTTTCTACAGATCACAAACATTCAAAATATCCGTACACCTATGTATTCTTCTAGGGAAAAAATGAATACAGCTGTCTATGCTGTACTTATTCAGATCCAGACAAACTGACCGTTGTCTGTCTTGGCTCTGCTAACTCCAGACCTGTACAGCTCTGTAACTACCAACTCTTTGGTGGTTATGCAGAGTCCATTGAAGTTGCAAATTGAAAGAGTCCAGCATGTGTCCGTTATACAACGTGTATATTGTAGGTAGTATAGGTATTCTAGGTATAAACACGCATTCAGGATTCAGGAATGGTTTAGCCCGAAACCGAAAACTGACTGATCGTGAGTAAGTATGCGGAGTAGTGGATCGATTGACTCACACATAGCACAGCAGTACTTCCATTCTCCATTGTACACAAATGCACCTTCTTTTCGGGATTGTCACAATTTAAATGGATGAATTTTGCTCAAATGGTAATATGTATATAGAAATATTGAAATATATATATAGACCAACTAGGAAACTAAGAATGCCTGCCACTGCCAGTATGTACATACATACTACATACAACTAGGACTACTCGTTAAAATTTAATGAATTCCATATCTCATCCGTCCATGTATTAGAAATAATTCATAATACCCCTTCGCAATAATATTTCCATGTGTATTTAGTATTTACTTACATACTATAGGTATGCAATACATAATATGCCAAATACCAACATACCCATATTAAAGTCTATACGCAAAACACACATAATATAAATATAACTACAGAAATCGAGCCGTTTTTTTGCAAGCCTTTGCAAACTATCTAATACGATAACAAAATAATGTTCGTAAACAAAAGAGAATCATAATTGCAAAATGTCCAAATTACTTTGATTATGATTGCATTCGATTTTTCGGCACAGTAATTATGTCACTGTTCATTCTGTGATACAGTGATATACGGATAGATAGATATTCCAGGTATGATATGATTCATTATATTATTATGCAATTTCGTCTTAGATTCTTGGAAAATATAGAACGAGTACAAGAAAATGAAAATGAAAATCATGTGTGTTTGAAATTTATTATTTACGAGTCAGAAATGATGACTACTGGAATGCGAGTTTATTAAAGTTAATAACATTTTCGTGTTTTTTCAAAGCGTATGTGTTTACATCAGTGTTACATTGTTGTGATTTTACAGTTGAGTTTTTTTGGGACATGCAGTCCCCCATCTTTGACTTTCAATAGTCTAACGTATAATATACTTACGTATTATGGGTAATAAATTATTAAAATGAAGTTAGTCTCCAGTTGTTCCTTCACTGAGCATAAATTTAATTAAATATTAAGCCTACTGTAATGACTGGCGAAGGTATCTTGGTGAGTGCTTAATTGTTTATGTAATTCATGAATACGAGTTAATACAATATTATCATTATTCGCAATATTGCAAAGAGTATACCGATAATAATAATACCTTCGTATGTATACAGTGAATTTCATTTCATACTGTTAGTTTGACACTATACAAAGAAAAAGAAGGAAATCAATAGGACTGGTAGTTAATTAAAATTAATATCACATAAATGGTAGTTTTTTTGTTAAACGTGAGTTCGTTCTTGGTCCCATTAAGTTCGACTACAATAAAATCAATAAGCATGTATATATGAGCAACTTTTTTAGTAGGGAGCAATACAACTACTTACTTTTCCATATTTATGTAATATATAGACTATTGAAGAAGTTGTTACTACTCGATATGGTGTCAATGATGCATTGTAGTTAATTGACGTTAAAAATTGTAAGTAAAATAAATAAAAATCTTGCAAAAACCTATACTACGCGCAAGTCACATTTGCGAAAAGTTCTCCATAAAAAAAGCATTTCTTTAAAGCATAAATACAAAATAGGAACAACATCGTTGTTCAGAAGTTGTTGTACAAAATCATGATTAGTGAATTATTAGTATGGCACTACAAATATGCACTGGAATTGCATATGAAGTCGTTCCCAAAAAAGTTCATCCCCCCACAGTCTATAGGAAGAAACTTGAAAATCACCAATTCCCGTACTCATTCATCCACTCCTCGTACTATATAGTCCATATGAAAAGAGAAAAACAATAGATAGAAATATAATCCCGATCGATCATGGGGAAAATAAGTTGAAAGCGAAAACTCACGATCAGATTATATCCCAATAAGTATCATAGTTTTATTCGGTCGATCTCACCTTTTTAAGATCATCCGGGCCGACACTCTTATTGCATTTTATCACAGATTCATCAAAATCTACAAGTTTTAAAACATTTTCCAATTAAATACCCCAAATTTCTAAAGATAAGCTAATGTAAAAAATAAGGAAATATAGTTTAGTTTAGCTCAGTTGTGTATTTATATTTAAATATTTATATTATACCTTTCTGGGTAACTGGAAGGTCTAATTCTGCCTGTGGAAGACTTCTAATTTCTTCAGGTTTCAATCCAGCGACTCTTCTTCTCATAGCCATCATAGCTGCATCTCTATAAATTACAAAAAAGATTCGCATTGCTTGAAATCCGTTCGCAATCATACTGATTTAGCAAGTCTGAGTTTTTTTTCTGTTGAACTTTTCATTTGAACTGAAAATGAATACCTGCAAACACTTGTAATATCAGCACCAGAATAACCATCTAATTTCCTAGCAACTTCTTCAAGTCCAACACTGTCTTCAATTTTCACTTCCTTTAAATTAATCTCCAAAAGCTTTTGCCTTCCTTCAACTAGAATTAAAGTTTACACACGGTATTTAAAACAAGTGACTGAAAAATGTACGCTATAAAATTCTAGGTCATCCGTATTAGTATTAAACGTACAATTTGGGAGTGGAATGTAAATCCGTTTTTCAAGCCGCCGGCGAAGAGCTTCATCAATATCCCATGGGAAATTCGTTGCAGCCAAAACCATGACCATTTTGAGTTCTTCTCCAGAACCAGCGGAATTGACGCCATCCATCTGAACAAGGAGTTCAGATTTTACTCTTCTAGAAGCTTCATGTTCTGTGTCAGAGCCTCGGCGAGAACATAGCGAGTCAATTTCATCGATAAAGATGGTTGATGGAGCATAAAATCTTGCCATTTCAAAGAGAAGCCGTACAAGTTTCTCAGATTCTCCCCGATATTTTGAAGTCAACGTTGATGAGGACACATTAAAAAATGTTGTTCCACATTCCGTGGCGACTGCTTTTGCTAGCAGAGTTTTTCCAGTCCCTGGAGGTCCCACCATTAAAACTCCTTTCCATGGACGACGAATACCGGTGAAGAATTGAGGCATCAGCATGGGAAGGACGACGGCTTCCTGTAATAATCAAATGTATGAATAAACATGGAAATATTTAATATTAATTAATATATCAATTATCAAATGATCATTCGAATCATTTACTTTTTATCCTTTTTTTAATACCTGTAACAGAGCTTTAGCTTCGACTAAATCCGCTATATCATCCCAAAATACACTGAAAAAAGATTCAAATACACACATAATGAAGTGCTTATGAATACGTATGTGAAAAGAACAATTAGAATGCATTGTTATATTATTTCATTTATTTATATTAAAAAGGAGGCAAGAAACCTCAGATTTGTTTGAAGAATGTCCCTCTCCAACATTTCAACCAACTCGAAGTCACTCCGACAATCAGGTACAAATTTTGCCACCTCATTATCTATCTCTTCTTTTCCTTCCTCCTTGCTACTCGCAGTTCCTTTTGCACTATTTCCTCCATTTGTCGAGCTAGCTGATTTTCCAGATTTGGTAGGATTCGATCCTGCTTTTGAATCTTTTCGTACTGGTTGTGAGCCATTCTTTAGAGTATTTGGACCACCTTTCCTGGAATTTCCTTTTCCTGCTGTTGCTGGAATGTTTTTTCTTGAAATAGGTTTGGGTTGAGGTGGCTCAAAGAATGGAATTTGATTTGGACGATCTGGTGGGGGAGGCCAAACATCCGGATCCCGAGTAGCCAAATGTGACCAAACATCTGGATCTCTTGTGGGCTCTTCATATGATGGAACTCTCATCATAGGACCTAAAAAGAAAACAAAACGCTTTAGTTTTTCCTTTCAAAACTACATGCATAAACTACGTACTGATGCCTGTAATGAATTGTATATAGTTTTTCGTACTCATACCCTTGGTAATCGCCTCTACAGGCAAAATTCTGGAGCCAGGACAATGCCTTTTCATTTTTTATAAATTTTCTACAATGATAATGATTATATATATAGAACGATAACTTTTGGAAGCACAAGAAAATTTAATTAAGCTTCAGTCCAAAATATCAATAAATATACAGATTTTTCCGGTCTGCAGAATTCTAAACCTTTTTAGACGTTCGTTCTCAATTATTTGTGTGCCTGAAGCCTTAGAGTATATAGTATATACTATATACCTACTCTATAAGGCCTAAAGTAGGTATTTTAGCATAATCTGAATCTATAGATAGCTATCTTTCTTCACTGTTTACTACATTACAGCCTTCTCGTCTAAAATATTTGTTGCCATTACGACCGTTAAAGCTAACCTTTATAATGAATCGTCACCATTCAATGCCAGTTTAAGGGTCAGTCTAGTTTAAATCTAAGTACGTATTTAAAAGGATTCGTGAAAATAAAACAAATCTGCGGGTGACATTCGCCCAACTGAACGACGAAACGTACAATAATATAGGAACTAATTGAAAAATACTATAGGAATTTGTCCAAAGTTAATGGGAAAGTTGCAGTTAATAAGCACAACAGAAACCGAATGTAGGATAAAAATCGTGGATTGTCGTGAAAAATAGGGCTCAGAGCCCTACGAACTCTTCTTGAGAATTGGGCGAATGTCAAGCAGATTTGTTTTATTTTCCAAAATTCCTTTTACTTAGATTTAAATAAGAGTCTAATTATAAGACTGACTCTTCATAGAACACAACAGAAAATTACTTACCACTCTGACCTTCCGAGTCACTTCGAAAGAGTTGAAGTGTATTAGCCACACTTTTTACATGCTGATATTCTAACGCAAGTTGTTGCTGGACCTATATATAGAAGTAAAGAAATTTAAAATAATAATATTTACAAACAATTTCCAATACTATAAAACGATTTTGAAAAAAAGTAATAATAAATTCTTCTATATATACCTCCAACCACCGTCGTTTCCTTGCTTCGTCGTGGATCTGTGCCAACATCCGGTGGATTTGTTGGACACATGACTGATAGTACAATGCTGACATATCATAATCTCCGACTAATGCCATTTCTCGACCTAGCTTTGCATTTTCCCAAATTTCATTCACTACGACAGACATTTCGTTAAAATTCGATACTATAATATTTGATGATGATGTCCAACGGACGTGCGAGCGTAAAAGACGAAACTTAATACAGAAAAAACGGAATGGATTTCCGTTTAAGAGGAAATGTAGATAGTTCAATACCGTCCACACAATACGCAAATATGTATTAATCCCGTTTTGTTTTACAATAAAATTCTAAATAAGATCCTTAACCCATTTCGAAACGAGATAAATAAATGTACATATTAGTAAAAAAAAACTTCTCGTCCATAAAAGGATTAAGCAGAGATGTATAATCTTCGAGGTAATCATTTTAGGATCGCTCACATGATTAGGGATTATTTACCTAAGGTTAGGATTACCAAAGATCGGGCGGCAAATGATTACCAATATTATTGGTAATAATTAAATTATGATTACCAATATTATTGGTAATAATTAAATTATGATTACCAATATTATTGGTAATAATTAAATTATGATTACCAA
>JAIUND010003181.1:0-17250 GCA_034699125.1 Gisinianus flammeolus | reverse complement strand
ATGTTATGGTTCGTAGAATGGTTCAGAAAAATGAGATTTTTGACCTGTATGAATGATGCATGGAGTGCTCCTAGAATGCTTCGAACACGTTGGTTCTGATCATAATACGAGTACTTCGAACACGTTGGTTCCATAAAGAGAGAGGTTGGTTCCAAAAAGGACGTTGGTTCCATAAAGAGAGACGTTGGTTCCAAAAAGACGTTGGTTCTAAAAGAGACGTTGGTTCCGACATGTTCAGGAATACTGCGTGAACAGAGCACAAAGTAAAAAAAATGTGGTCACGTGACAAGATAAAAAATAAGAGATAAGAAACCGAGCTCTCATTGGCTGACCGATTTCTAAAAATAGATTTGGTTTTTTTTCAGAATAAATAAATATTTTCTTTTCCGACAAAAATATATTTTAATAAATATTTTAATGAATGAGATAACTGTATGGCATAATCGTAGAACTTATCCAAGAATCTTTCCTGCAAGTGTCCTTGAATAGATGTAGTGAGGCTTGCCTGTTTGCAAGATATTAGTTCTGGATATGTTCCGAGAATAGTTCATGCACGTAGCACAGGTTTATCCGGAGAACTCATCCAGAGTGATTCTAGAAAATTCAAGCAATTTTCAATGAATTGCTTGAGACCTTGCAATTTCGTAGACTTGTTCGATGAAAGTAGATAAGTTTCATCCGAAGAGCCTTTCAACAAAACTGTGCAAAAAGCGAGAAAGGACTCAAAGGCATCAAATTCCTCTTTGTTCAGGAGAGGTTCTTGGCATGAAGCTAGAACATTGCATCGTCGGACTTCATTCGTTCCAAAATTCTTGAATTAATGTAAAATACTCTCGGATCAAAAACTATGTACGCATTATTTTTTAAAGAAGCCACGCCCCAAAACAGAAAAAAGTGCAATTTTATTTTCGATCCGAGAGTAAATTCGATGCATTTACTGCATCATTCCTCGAACTATTCCAGGATGTAAATGTAACATTTAGTATGGTACATGGAATTTTCCAGAATCATTCTCCATAAGTTCTCTGCATGAAGCTACTTTCATCGAAAAAGTCTACGAAATTGCAAGGTCTCAAGCAATTCATTGAACATTGCTTGAATTTTCTAGAATCATTCTGGATGAGTTCTCCGGATAAACCTGTGCTACGTGCATGAACTATTCTCGGAACATATCCCGAACTAATATTTTGCAATTGGGCGAGCCTCGCTAGATTCATTGAAGGAAACTAGCAAGAAGGATTCCTGGATAAGTTCTACGATTATGTCATACAGTTATGTAATTCATTAAAATATTTAATAAAAAATATTTTTGTCGGATAAGAAAAATATTTATTTTATTCCGAAAAAAATGCAATCCATTTTTAGAATTGCGTCAGTCAATGAGAGCTCAGCTTCTTATCTCTTATTTTTTATCTTGTCACGTGACCACATTTTTTTGCCTGCGTTCTGTTCACGCACTATTCTTGAACATGTCAGAACCAACGTCCTTTTTTTGGAACCAACCTCTCTCTTTTTTTGGAACCAACGTGTTCGAAGTACTCGTGTTATGCTCTAGAATAGATCAGAACCAACGTGTTTTTCATGAGAACCAACGTGTTCGAAGTACTCTAGGAGCACTACCATGCATCATTCATACAGGTCAGAAATCCGATTTTTCTGAACCATTCTACGAACCATAACATCGAGGTCAAATGTTGACCAAAGTCGTCACTTCCGGTTCCAATATGTATTATAATGTAAATGGGACATTTTGGTCCCATCCTGTCCAAGGTGACCAAACTGATGTACTACTCGTAGACTACTCCTAGCAGACATCACATTAAAAATTCTGCACTATAATTTGGTGCAATTTGCCGCGAAGTTTCCTGGTGAAATTGCACCATAAACCAGGGAACTTCATACTATGGTCAGAACAAAGAGTTTGTCGGACAATAAGTTTGTTGTCTGACAAATAGTTCTTAGAAAGACTCCCAACTATATTAATCAAAAAGATTCGAGTACCAACTTGAGTAAACAGGCATTGACCATTTGCGAATTTGCCACACATGACCCTAGAACATAAAAATAGCATATTACTATTTACTACATACTTACTTAAAATTATTTCTGAAAAAATACATGAAAATTGAACATGATATTAAAAAATGCTTACGAATGCAATAAGAGTTTTCACAAAACCTCCGGAAAATCAACAGGGATTGAATGTAGACATCAGAAAAGGATTCTCCAGTTATAATTTGTTCCAAAACACTCGGTAAAATACTGGACTCGACAGCACCGAAAAATGATGTCGAACTTAAAAGCACTTCTTGGGGCTTGGGTTTGGCCGGTTGGATGAGCTGACAATTCCCAATATATTTCGTCACAGTTTCCACAGTATCATATTTCATTTCCGTTTTACTACAAGGAATCTCCTCTTGATATGCTCGTTGACAATTACTCAACTTCCATTCCTTCCTCACACATCTACTGTGTTTTTTTATGTCTTCACATTTTGGACGATACTTTTGATACTGAGTCGTCGAGGAAGGACTGCCGGCGGATGTAAATTTATTCAACCAATGCGTACAGATACTCAGCACCTGCACAGAATTAGAGAAAATGAAACATTCAACGTAATATGAAATACCACAAGTATGAGGATGAATTGGGAGCATGGACTATGCAATAGTAGACAAAGGAGAAATTGAATTCCGAAGTATCTACTGTCGGATTAAATAAAGTAGAACCCTCCAAGGACAGATTTAGGAATCCTTGCCCATTTCAAATACATAGAGTGGGAGGAGCTACGAAGGAGAGAGAAACCCTCTACTTTTTTTAATCCGACAGTAAGAAATCTCCAAGGCAAATATTTATTAGTTTCGCATACGACAAATAAATGATGAGGGAGAGAGAGGGACGACGTATATAAAAAACAAAGAAAAACGTTTCGAAAACGAAACAGTAGTAATAATGCGTATATGTATATACGTACAAAGGAAAATGAAAAAAAGAAAATACTAGAAACAAGTCTGTACTTGTCCCATAGACTTTCTCTCTCGATAACATACATATATACAAGAGGCCATTTTAACTCTCTCACACGCTTGTTTCATCTCGCTCATTTTCTGGATATTTCTTTTTTTTGGATCATCTCATCAAATAAATTAAGGTAAGTACTATAATTAAGTAGTATTAATTATAAATTAAATATATTCAATTCTTTATTCATGTACTAAATATATTGGTTTTCCTATATTTTTCATTCTCTTTCTCCATTACATATGTACATACTATGTACATGTTCGTGCATTAACTTTAATATGACCTTATAATTACTAAATGATTAAATTATATTAAAATAATGCAATTTAATTGTAGATTAACATGTATTCATCATTTTTTGCAGTTTTTGATAATATGAGTATTAATTTAGACTTTTAATTTTCCATTATGTACAGGTTATAAACCTGGTTGTTGTTGCTGTCACTCTACCCACCCCAAGACAACCTAAATCAGGTACAAAAAATTAAATAAACAATTAGCTATGATCAATACATCATGGACATTGTTTGTGGTTTGTGTTTTATTAATTAAATTAAAAAGTGAATCCAATTTAACCTCATTCTATATAGGCGGTTTCATACATCGTTATCCATATCAACACTCATCTCATCAATACAATCTACCAAATAGGTAATTACATTTAAACCACTGTTTTAATGTTAAATTTAGTTTCCTAGTTTATGCAACTCGTTTTTATCAATAATTGTAACTATTATGCATTCTATTTTTGTATACACAGGTGGTTCTCTGTTTAATTCTTAATCACGTCACTTTTGACTCAGTACTGCCTTCTTGGCATTCTTCATTTGAGGATATCTCATTTAAAATGTAAGTGGATTTCTAGCTTTTACCACAACCAATTTACAAATGAGTCAATGGCATGCAATAAAAATATTATAATTGCATCAATCTTCTATGTACTTTCTTTAATACAGGAATCCTCAACAACCGCCACCTGCAGTTCCCTCAAGTACTCTAACTCCTCAACAAAGAGAAAATGGATTTCGCCGCTGGGGAAGAACTGCTGAAGGGCGTGAGGAATTTCTCAAAGTCCATGAACAATTTCCTACAAGACGTCAGAATATCTGGGACAAAACTGATGTGGAAATTTGTCAGATTATGGGCATAAGTCCTATGGAACTCCATGGAATTCTGAATACTCCAAAAGCTCCTTCGCCTCCTCCAGGTAAGTCTTTTACACAATTTACTACAGTATTTTGTCTACGTAATCACTATTCAAGAGGCAATTTAAAAACACTTTTGTTTTCTCTCTTATTCTATGTCTAGTTCTGAAACAATCGGTAGCCAAGAAACGGCGTGTTCAGAGAAGGAGACCTCCTGCAAAGAAAAAGTCTGAAGACGGTGGTACTAAGTAAGTTTACTTTTCAATTTCTTCTGTAAATAGTCACTGGATATGCATAAACTAGATCAATAGACTAGATCAATACACCCGATGCGTAGACTGCATCAATAGAGTACATCAATAGACTAGATGCATAAAGTACATCTATATACACCCAGCCAACTAAATCTTGTTGTTATTATTATTTCAGAACAAATTTACAAATCACTCGGAATCCACATTCTTCCAAAGTTATTTCTGCCATCAAGAAGTCTAAAAGGGATGATGATGTCGTCTGTATTTCCTCCGACTCTGAGGATGATTCCACAGTTGGTCCTCCCAAGAAGAGTAAAAATGATTATGATATTGTGACTCTATCATCCGACTCTGAAGATAATAGTTCTTCTGACTCTGAGGATGATAGTTCTTCTGACTCTGAGGATGATTATTCCAAAGTCAATCCTCCTGCCAAGAAAATTAAAGTCGATCCTGATATTATAACTCTATCATCAGACTCTGAGGATGATGATTATAAGTTTAATCCTGTCAAGAAGAGTAAAAGAAACGTCATATCTTCAGATGATGAAGAAGAGCAAGTTGCTCCTGTCAAGAAGAGTAAAAAATGTTATTTCCTCCGATGATGACGATGAAGAACAGGAAATTGCTCCACCACCTTGTCCTTCTCAACAACCGGTTCTTACTATACCAAATCCTGCTTTGCCTGGTAATTCTTTTTTATTAAATATTTTGTCTAGTAACAGAGTCTTAGTTATTCTAAATCCGTAAGAATAATTATTATAACAGTTCTAATTTGTCTTCTCCGTTTTATTTTTTATATTGTAGCTCTCGGCTTAACTCCTCAACAGCTAGTTAGAATGAACAAGCTCAAAGTCTGGGTCCAATCCAATCCTGGAAGGAATAAGCCCAAAATGTCTTCAGCTAATATTCAGGCATCGAACAAGAACAAGTGTACCTATGACTATTCAAATGCAGACTTGGCAACTGCCCTTGAAATTGAAGTGGACGAAGTTCAAGAGATGATGACGGATTCTCCATCTTCTTTGATTACTGCCAATAGTGCATCAACCACCACCACCACCGACACCCTTCTCTCGCTGCTGCTCAACCTACTCCACCTTCAACTTTTACCAATTGCTCTTCTACTCCACCATCCCCGTCATTATCATCGTAAGTTACTCTATTTTATTGACTTAGTTTATTGACTTGGTTTATTTGTATAGTTTATTTATCTATTTTAGCCATCTAATTTGGTCATTTACTTTATTCATCTCCTTTTAGAGATGCCGATGATATTGAGGATACTGAGGATAACGAGGATACTGAGGATAGTGAAAATGCGGATAGTGAAACTCAGAAAACTTATCCAGGAGCTTCAGCTTTTAATATCTACCACAAGAAATTAAAGATTTCCGAATCCATTCAAGCTAAGATTAGTGCAGGAAGAAGAAGCTCGTACCCTTACAGAAATTATCCTAAGGTATATCCTGTTGCCAATCCAACAGAAGTGACAGACTATCCTTCTAGGAATGATCCAGATTATGAAACAATCATGGATAAAATAAGAGAAGGGGAGAAACAGAATTACAAGGAACTCGATGAAAGGGACCAAACTAAGAGAACCACAGGTGCTATAGCGAAACATTATGTTTGGTCAGCTCCTAATCACTCTAATTATATAATTTGTACACTCTGCTATACTGAACCCTTCGATATTGATGCAAATACACGACAGTCTGGTGTATTGTATTTTAAAACTGTAAAACGTATGTGATCACGCCTTTCATTACTATATACGAATGAATATGAAACCAACAAATTCCCCTCTCCAAGTTCTAACTCAAATTCTTAGCAATACACTCCACAGGTAAACTGTTTTGTTTCATGACCTTGTCTTTTGGTTTCATGACCTTATCTTTTGGTTTCTCCTTTAGAACGTGGAACGCTAGGCAGCACATGCAAAGGATGCATGGGACATTGGCAGAATCAACCCCATGTTTGTCCCGAGCCTGACTGCTTCAAAGCATTCTCCACGCCAAGTTGGTTAAAAACTCATGGAGAAACCCACAAGGAGGCTGAGGTTGAATGCCGAGAGTCTTCCTGCAACTCCAAGTTCAAATCAGAACGTAAGAACAATGTCTTAATAAATGATAAATTACTTCTATTTTTGAAATTCTTTTGACAGAATGTAAAAACTTTCTTATTACCCTTCGTGCTAATGTCCTAATGAATATTTTTTAATCCACTAGGTTTTGCTGATATGCATTGGAAAGAAAAACACAGTAAAGATCCAGATGATACACCCTTTGTCTGTCCCATTTGCCCACAAGGAACAAGGAGATTTGTGCGCAAGTGCAACTTGAATAGGCACATGTTCGCAGCTCATGATCTCGGAAAACAACATGCCTGTGAAGTCTGTGGCTACAGCACCAATAAAAAAGGTAAAGACATTGCCGGAACTGCATTTTTATTTATATTTAATGAATTCTTCATTATTTTAGACGTTTTATTTCTAAGAAGACAATGCTTCTATGGACTTTTGTCAAAACAGGAAACTTTAGGTATCATCTGATAAACATGCACGATGCTGGAGATTCCGAGCAATGTCCAGAATGTGGGAATTTTTACAAATTCCTAAACGCCCATTTACCTCGGCATAACAAAAGATCCCAAACTTTTTCATGCACAGCATGCATGCTTGAATTTAATGACAAAGCGGATGCTGGAGATCATTTTAAGACTCAAGCTCACAAGTCAAGATTTCAGCGCCTTACCAAAGAATCTCCAAAATTCCCTAAAGTCGAAAGTATTGAAGATGGTGAAGAACTGAAATATCGTGTGGAATTCATCAATAATAAGAGTTGGACAAAGAAAACGGATCCAGATAGTGATAATCCTTATTTGTCCTTCTGCAAGGGACCATGCCAAGCATGTGATCGAATCACTGTTTGTGATGGAATCACTTATGGCGAAGTCAAATACAACATGAAGAAATTACTAGGAGGTCGGAAATATACCTGTCGTTGCAAATTTGGAATTTACATCATGTTGTTCAATGATTTACTCAACACCAATGGCAAATACCAAAAACGTTATGTCGATCAATTCACAACCTCTGGATTCAACGGCCGCATCACTATCCATCACCATGGTGGCCACAATGCTGATGGCAATTTTTTACTCATGGAATCACGACCTAATCCACAAATTCTCCATTCGCATGAAGTAATTATTTAATATTCTGAAATATTGTGTTATCTTTTTATTTTTCAGTTGAATAGGCCTGTCAACAGGATCCCAATTACACTTTTGTGTTTCTTCATGCCGAGGATCCGGATAATCTCACTATTTTGCACTACCAGATGCAATTGAAACCTTCATTTTTATTTTTCGTTGTAGACATTATTTTTCTGGCGGCTAGAACAAGTTAGCCGGTGGTACTATGTACACCTACAAATTCTGAGGTATTTCCTGAATGTTGTTTTAAAATATCTCACTCAAAAGAAAAAGCATTTGCTTGAGGAATAGAAATATCAAACAATAATTCTTTTTCCTACTTTTCTCCTACTCTTTTTTGTAATAAGAATCATGTATTCTTGCTAATGCATCTTTTTTTGATGCTATACATATCATTTGGATGATGAATTTATGAATTTATTATTATTATAATACATTTTTCTCATAGTGTTTATCATGTTCCTTGACCTATATTAATGCATAAAAATGAATCAAATTGTAAATACTATTTATTGGCATCTTTTAGGGCATTACTTTATCCATATAGTACATTCATACTATCATATTATCGATCTAGTATAATTTATCGATCTAGTTTATCGATCTAGTTTATTTCATATTAATATTCTTCATATAGTATATTCATACAACCATATTAGCGGTATAGTTTATTCATTCTTCTCTAATACCGTCTACCCCCAAAATCCATCCGAGCCCCCCTTTTCTTGTCTAGCCCCCCAAGGGAAACCCCCTTCCCCGTTATATTAATATTCTTTATTGTAATATTCTTTATATTAATGCACAAACCTCTTGTTGAATCTTCGGCTGTCCAAATATTAATGCTCGACCTTTTTTCAAAAAACATTGTTAATATTTATGAACATTTTCGAATAAAAACAAAGAATACTTTACTTCAATTTTTCCCAAATTGAAATATTTTTTTAAAAATTTCATTTGCCACTTGAAATGAGCAGAGTAATAGAGAGAGATTTCGTTGAAAAAAAAGTCAAAGACTAACCAAATCCATCCAAAGTGAGTCGCAAACTTTCCGTATAATCATTTTCGCTGGACAATTTAATGAAAATCCCTTTTTTGAAATGTTGGAAAATGTCATCTAAAAATCGTCCAGCATAGCTCAACTCGGCGAATTCAATATCTAAATATCGTATGATTTTACTCAGGATATGAACATCTCGAAGATACACTCCATTCGAGGATTTCCGTAAATACAACTGCCAAATCTCATCCACACGTTCGGACATGCTATCCAGAGCCGGTGAAGTGATAATTACTTTGATCCTCTCTAAGCAATACGTGGAGTTCCAAAGGGGTGGTGGGATGGATCTCCCCATAAATTCCAATTGTTCTTTGGGTATTTGACAAGGTAGAGGTACACATAGTTTATGTGGCATCCTCAATTTTGTTTTGATTGAGAATGGAGACAAGTCCTCCTCATATTTGGTTGATGTTGTGGTGGCGAGGAATTTGCGGTCAGGACGTGTCCGTGTAAATTCTGGATCTTTTTGAAGACTTCGAAACTTATGATCACAACTATTGGATGAGGACAAATCTGAGGCACATTCCGAGTTTGGTGGGGCTGGGAATTTATAGTCTCGAAGACTTGTACAAATGTCGTAGTCGATATTCGCAAAATTTGGTAGACGACAAAGACTAACCGGGTTCATTTTCAAACTCGAAAACAAAAAAGAAACTATGTAAATTGAATTAAATTGTATGCCAGTTTGAAACTTTGATGGGGCAAATCATTTGCTGTATTGTGAACATGTTTTTACATTTAATTATTCCTTCTCATTCTCCTCAAGAATTTCTTCATTCAACTCTATATTTCAAATTGTTTGTGTTTGTGGCTGTGCTACAATTACAAGCCTTCATACCATTTATTTAGAACGCTTGGCTAAAATCTTGGTAGCCATAGGAACATCTGGAAGCTCTAATTGCATTAATGGTCGGTTCCCTTTCATTCCAATTGCATGTGAAATATATGTAGATACGACTTGAATTGATCTGAAGATCTGATATATCTGTATAAGGAAAAGTTCATATATAGAGAATCCAAATTTCCATATTCCGTATATCGTCGTCTAACATGCAAAACCTCGTAACTTTTTTTTTGGCTCCTCCTCCTTCATAATAGAAAATCACATACTAGGCTCCGCCCCCTCAAAAAGTTACGAGGTTGTGCATTTAGCCAAAAAAAAAGTTACGAGGTTTTGCATGTTAGACGACGATATGCATGTCAATCTTTGATGTTGATTGAAGATGTCAAGGAATATCTTGAGCTATTTAAATGTGAGCTGTAGAACCTTCAAGTATTTTGAAACAATGGGCAAACGTTCATTCACCCGTCTGCAAATCAGAATTCCTTGAAATCAATACGCTATTACACAGACACGATCTGTGAGTTTTTATCCAAAGAATCTCAACACACAAATGGGGAAAATAAATGTAAAACTAAAAAAAAATGTAGGTCTGACGATATAAGTCATTCTACGAATTCGTTTACTTCATCATCAGTAATCACAATCCAGATTTTCCCCAATGTACAAACAAACAATAAGACAATTCACTTTACAACGTCTTATTTTGTTTGTGCATTCATCAGAAGGAATTTCTCACTTTCTGTGTATATATAATACTTTCTAGGATTTTTCTTTCATACATATATTTTATATAGGTTATAACTTCAACCATGGCTAAGGATTTCTTAATTTACGGTGGAGTCACTGGTGTACTTTCCATCATATTCTTGACCACGATGACGACTCCACTGAAACACACTACATCTGACAAGACACATAATGTTTTGGATCTTGACTCAGATCTTGGGGTAAATACTAAATATTTACACACTGTTAATCAAATAAATATAATATAATATTTGTATACATATATATTTCTCTATTTTTTGTCCTATTGATATAATATATAGATCCTCCAACATATTTCTCTCATTCGATCGGATTGTGAATCGGATCTTTATAATGACGCTTGCACGAAAATATGTGGCGTGGATTCTGATTGTAAGGGGAAAGAACCCAGTTCAGGGTGCAAATGCCCGGAAAAAGTAAAAGTTTAATTCATATAAGTACGTTGAGCATTTTCATTTTCCCGTACTGTGGTCAAGCTAATTGAATTGAAACATTCCCCACATTTCAGCCCAAAGAGAACGATTACACCTGTGAGAACAGTAAAGACACAAACGATATCTGTTTAACCATTTGCAAGAAGATTGACAATGCAACCTTCTCATATACGTGTACCACCAAAAATCCAGGAGGGAATCCTGCAACTCTTTGCGGTTGTGTCGCTCCAGCACGAACTGAAAATGAATACAATTTTGCAGACCCTGGTGGCTTTTTCACAGGTGATGACGATAGTGGACCTAGCAGTAGCGACATTCAAAACCCCAACAGTAAATATTGGAAGACTAATGTCAGGAAAGCGTTGCAGGTGACAGTCGACCTCGTCGCAGAGTTGCAAAATACTACCACGGTTTATACATTTCAGTACGTTACCGAAATTTTCTCGAGATCTGTATCGAGACTCATCGACAAGTTTCAAAATATAACAACTTCATCAGGGAAATCCAAGTATTAATTTTCTGACCAGTATGTCAATTAAAAATGATTGCATTACAACCACCATCTATATAGTTTGGTATTTATTTTTGTCATTATTGTATACTTGGAGTAATAATAATACGGATTTCAAATAAATACACAGTAAGACCATCACGTATTTTCTTTATATATAAATAAATAATTTATTTTATGTAGCTATGTATAAAAATGACTTTTTTTCTATTAAAATAACAAATTTAAAAGTTTATCATCAGTTTCCGCTTGCTATATTAGATGAGGAGGAGTATTTCTTCAAGAAATTAATGTGAAATGCCTTGAATTTGTTCATCATGATTTCGAGTTTATCCAAAGACGGGAGCAAAGTAGTTCTGTGGAATTATTTGTATATAACAAAAACAAATGTTAATGAATATATTTTAAAGTTGAGAGCCTACAAAATATATGAGGAAAATATGGGAATTTTTTTTTGGATATTTACCGGAAATGATAAGTGCCTTGAATTTGTCCGACTCCAGAGCCAGGAACAACGGAAATCCCAGTAGTTTCTAAGAGTTCCAGGCAATAGAATACATCCGGTTCGAGTTGTCTATCAGTTGCAGCTTGAATAGCTTTGAGGGGGATATTGACCTTGGGAAAGGCATACATGGCCCCTTGAATCCGTTGACATTCAATCCCAGGGATTTGTGCAAAACTTTTTTGTACTAAATCTGCTTTCTCTGCTAGAGCTTTGAGGATCAAGTCCTTTTCTTCTTCAAATAAATAGTAAGAGGGCTCGAAGGATTTTGGTGGATTCACAATGCAGTCCACACAACTCTGTCCGAGGACAGTTGGACAAAGTTTGGCTGCGGCAGTGGACAAAAGAATGGATTTGACTTCTGCATCCATATTCACCACTTCACAATATCCTCCACGGAGTCCACATTCACCTGCAAAACCTAATTAGAAATAGAAATATATATATATATAATATATTATAGGTCATTTAATTGTTAAAACTTAAAACAAACGAGACATTTTGCCACGAAATCATTGAAGTCCCATATTTTTTCCTCTCTCGTTGTCTACTTTACCTTTGGAGCTGGAGAAAAATGAGACAAGTTCCATCGCATTGTAGGGACTTCTCATTTCCATCATGACGCGTTTGAAGGATAAAAATTCCGAACCATCATAAATATTATCTTGGTAAACCTATATAAACAATAAACAATACACAAATCGTCATCATCATAACTTACCACCAAAATTAAAGTTTTTTAAAATTAAAGTTTTTTAAAATTAAAACTTGAAATTTACCTCATCAGCGAGAATAAAAAGATTTTCTCGGAATGCAAATTGAATGATTTCCTCAATATTTTCCCTTGTCAATACATTTCCTGTAGGATTTCCTGGATTAATGACGACGAGAGCTCGAGGATTACAAGTCTGTCGGGCTTCATCCAAGGCTCTCTCCAGTTCCTTTATGTCCAAAGCCCATCCTTTAGATTCATCCAGATAGTAGTCAATCTGTCCCCCCAAAAAATTGTTAGTTGAATTTAATTAAACAATCTGTCGTTTCCGTATTAAATTAAATTAAATTTAGTTAATTATACACATGTAATAAAATAAAAGATTTTTTGCAAAAATTACTCTGGCCATGTCAAATTCTCCTAAAGTGGCTGCGTACAGAGGGTACTGTGGAATCGGAGTGAAAACGCCCGCTTTCTTCCCATTCTCATCCACATTTTGAAATAACTTGAGACAAGCTCGAATTCCTTCAGAAGCTCCTGCAACCAAAATGATGTCATCCGAATGTGAAGGAATCCCTTCATCTCGTCGTTCAATGTAATTTGCAACATGTTTCCGAATCAATTCGATCCCTCTCGAGTCCGAATAAGATCCAGCACTTCCACCTCGACAGCTATTCAAAATGTCTCGAGCTCGTCCTTTCACGTCCTCGGGGAAATTGAATTGCTCAAATAATTGTGGATATGTGACCAGAGCCACAACCTAATAAAAAATTCAATTCAAAATTTCTCATTCTAAAAATTCATTCAGTAATTGACAATTACTAATTGTAAAAGTAACTGCTTAAATAAAAAGTAACCAGCCTGTCGAATGAATGTCATTGGTTTTTGTCCCATCGCATGAGCGTCCCCAATGTTGGCTTTAATCACTTCCGAAAATGGTTTTTCCATCCCCTTCAAATTAAATAAATTAAGAAATTGTTAAAATTTCATTTTTTCAAATGTACTTATAAAACTCGAAAAAAAATTATACGACACGTGCGTAATTGAATTTTCTTTATACCTGTCTCAATTCCTGCTCAATCTCAAAGGCTCTACAAATGACTGGACCTTTGGCAGCATATTCCATTTGTTTAAAAGACAAAATACTTGGATTTATATTGTCCATGGTCAATGTTTTACTACATTTTGATTTGTTTTCCGACAATATTCCTGATTTCGTCTTTGTCTTTGGTGAGTCCAATAATGGGAATTCCGTTTTGTGAGTGGGAGAAATGGACTCAATCGGAGCAACTTGAGCACGAACCATTTTTTAAGTTGCAAACGTTATATTATTGAGTTATTTTGAAAACTGTACAATATACCTTTGGCTATATAGAGAACTGATAGAACGTTTCCCAACTCCTGGTGAATCAACTCTGGGATTTTATTTCATTCTCATTTTCGTTTTATAGCCAACATCTTATTTCAAAATATTTCATGACCTCATCAAACTGTAACCAAACTGGTGCAGGTACGTTAAATTGTCTGTGCACACCGTTTAAGATATACATATGAATACCATTATTGTAAATTCGCATGCTACGCTAAAAAAACACTGATAAAAACCTTCACGTAAAAGTAGAACCGGAGCTGGAATTACTTACATAGTGATCGATATGCTTCATATAAACTCCAAGTAACTTCAACAACTTTATATTGACCACACTTTAACCACGTTTGTGTGGATTAAAATAAAAAATATGCTTAAATGAATTAACATAAGCACACCACGGTTTATGATTTGTGATTATAGCGAGGGTCGACGTCTACTAAGTCACGTAGGCCAGTTCAATAAATGAACCGCTTTGTAAATATACAATTGTCGATTATAATTAGATATATAATTAATTAACGTATATTCTTACATGCATATACATATTATAAATCCATGTGTGTGTGAAAATAAATAATAAGGAAAAACACATAGATTAATTTCTACGTGACAAAGTCAAGGTAGTGTGTGGAGTCAGAGTCAAGCAGTGGTCTATAATTAAAATCCACGACAACATGTTAATTACACTACAATTCTATATATACGCGTCCACGTAACAGCTTCAACTAGAGTCCTCTTCATCCCGTCGTCAGTCAAAGTCAACATCACTCACCGACATTCAATGTGTGTACTAATTTTTATCTTGTAAACATTGAAATCAGTCACGTAAAACTTGACGAGGCAAAATGATGCTATGCTCTCGTATTGTTGTACAATGTTGCAGCAGCCAAGAAGCGAATTGAAGTGCGCTCACTTTGAAATTATTCCAGTGATTTTTCTCAAATTCTGTGAAATTTTTCCACTGAAAAATGAGTTTTAATTCTGCGTGCAAGTACCACAACAATCAATTATACATATTGTGACATTTTTTCCATAAATAAAAATAGTTCTACAAGATGTGTGTAAAGTGTCATCCATTTAAAGTTATAGTCAATTAATTACAATTAAAATTTAATTAATTCGTAGGATTCTACACACGATTCTGATATTGGATATGTATAAAAGTGGCTAAAAGTCTGACCAATTCTCTCCTACAGCGACAGTAACCAGAGCCTTATCTGATACATATCAGAATCGTGTGATTCTACTATAGGTATACTATACTTCTATATTATAGAAGTATAGTATAGTAGAATACTCGGAAAGGCGAGGCTTAGAGGAGAGAAAGGCTCACGTCAGTTAATAATCCGACAGTATACTTATTATTTGATTGACTTTGGTGTATCTCTAATTTCCTTCCTCTGTGCAAAAAAGAAAAACGTTTGGGTTTTCAATTCAAGTTGAAATGATTGCTTTTGGCTATGCTATGTCCATTTGTTTGACATCTCCTCTTTTCAACAAGATAAGCAAATGACCCCACAAAGCTCAGCATCCCTACTTTTCATGCATATTTTAATAGATTTGATATGAAGTACAATAAAATTGACTATTTTATGCACATGAAAATTGACGATATGAATGTAAACAAAAAACAAAATAGTAAAAAAAACTGAATTTATAGGTACACGTAGGTACATAAACTGAGGCAGGAGGATTTCTCTTAGTGAATCGTGTTTTTAATGGAAAAACACAACAACATATTTATTTGATGACCCATCACAAATACACTCATAAAAAATTATTAATTTAATTAATCCAATCGCTTAAAAAAAAACATTGATATTATGAAAAGAAAAAAAGAAAAATGGTATGAAAAATAGGATAATGTGATTTATGCAAAATTCTTAATTGTTGTAGATTCATTTTTTGGTTGCTCCACTGTCAGCGGATTTCTGGTCTCCTTGTCCGACACCGGCTGCTTTTGGAGCTTGAAAGAGTTCATTATTGGGATTCAACTGCTTGGCATGGTTGTCCAAATCCGCTTTTGACCCCTTCCCCTGATGCCCGGCCTGATGACCTGGACCACTTGAAGCATGGTTCGGATTCTGTTGATTTGCTTTGTTATCTCCTGAACGATCCATCTGGACAAAAAACGATAGTGGAAATGATTCTATATAGGTTCATATTTATTTATATTTAAGCCATCACTATATATAATACTATATAAAACATGACACACTTATAGAAATGTATGGAAATAAATACAAAAAAAACTCGTAATTGCTTTAAACTATAAAAAAATCGGTACTTAAATATGATAAAATTTATATCATAAATTACAGACACGCATTCCAAATCTGCAGAGAATTCCCTACCGTGTAAGTAATTTTAATTAATCACCATTACTTTTGTGTTGGCTTTGGTGAGCGTCAGTCCAACGGAATTATTCCAAATGTTGTGTTTATTAATTGAAGATTGAATGAATAATTAAATTCTTTTGTCTAAGAATCAATCAGTCGCAAAATGATTCTTTCTCGCTCTGCATTTGGGTGGTCTCAGATTTTTTAGAATCAGCAAATCGGCGGAAACCCAAATTAAATCGCACTCAATGCTAAATTCACAAAAAACTAACTGAAAAAACGTTTTCATTGTTTACTTATTCACAATTTTAATTCCATATTCGGAATACTTGAATTTGTTAATCAACATTCTATTATTCTATAAGATAAATCAAATTCAGATGTGGATTGTTCATTCCCTTTATACACCTATTAAATATGAGCTTAAAACTCCATTACGAATGCTGTTGTGTAAGTATTATACCATGTATTTTTATTTATACAATCGTCTCCAATGCTCCCCGTTTCCCGTTAATTTCCATTGACGAGTATTCTCTTCCAAATACTCCACTCTCATTTGAACTCCTAATAGAATCCAAAGGTAAAAAATAATAGAAGGGAGTTGTAAGCGCGAATGTGAATAGACGTACATACATAGTATAGCGCCAAAAGGCTTCTATAAGCTGGGCTGGATTGAAGGGTCGCCTTTGTTGGAAAAGGGACATGTGAAGGAGCCCTTATGTTTGCCTTTAGATAGGAAATAAATTTGGGGTTTCTCATAGTGTGGAAAGTTAGTGGAAGGGCGAGAATGTCGGAATTTGGATAGGGTTCCAATCCCAGTGACTCCAAAAAAAACACATAAGGTCGATGATGAACATTTTTAATTGAGCAGCAGATGGAATTCTTTGTGGTTGCCTCCCACAGGCTTCAGTAAATACCTCAGAATGAAATCTATACGGGAGAGTATGAAACTTAAACTGAGACCTTAAAATTTTGCTACAAGAAATCTTTGCATCCTTTTGTATTTGACAAAGATTCGAAGCGCTTTAAAATTCATTTCATTTTTCAGTTGCTGTAATTCGTGTGTATA
>JAIUND010003180.1:0-17252 GCA_034699125.1 Gisinianus flammeolus | reverse complement strand
CTAAAATTATTCTCTTCTACCTCATTCCAAACAACAATTATTTATACAAGTGACATAACTTTCTAGCTCTCCTCGTATGTATTTATTTATGTAGATGTAAGTATCTTTAGTACATTTACATTTAGCGTATGGTAGTTCAAGGTTTTTCTAATAACGATGAGCTATACTCATAAGTTACAAACTTTACTTTTCTACTCCTCCTCCTCCGCTTATACTTACTTAATCTATGAGAACAATAATTCACCCATTTAAAAGTAATTAGAATAATAATAATGTTTAGGTCTGTGGTGTACTATCTGTAAAATTAATTTTTTATTGTTTGTGAAAGCGTATTATGGTTTTTTTTTCTTCTCTCTCTCCCCTTCTTCTTCTCTTGTAGTCTTCGTAATTTAACTTCTCACCCTCTCACGCTCCTCATAATTTTACAGTATACACAGGTTAAAAAAGTATAAAATAGAAGACGTATACCTTGGTGGTTGGCATATGGGAGAGAATCTGAAATGCATTTTAATAACTTTTGAATGTGAATTAAATGGAATTATATCTCATATGGCATAAAAGGAGAGCGTTAATGACTAGAGACGCGAATAAACGGGGAATATGAAACAACAAATTCGACAGTAAAGAATCTACTATTACACAGGCAACATAAAAGATTAGGTCACGGCTCACGAGTAACTTGATCCAGATTCCAGGTACAGATACACACTGCAGAAAAAGTCCATGAAATTGCGGAATCCATGATAGAGAGAGAAAGAGAGAAAGAAAGAGAAATGTATGTTTTTCATACACAAGGAACGTGGTGATATGCATGTATGTATATACTTTATTTATATAATAATAATATGTATGTATAGTGCGTCTAGTATCGGGAAAAACATGAACTGTGAACCTCTCAAGTGTATGAGACTATTTGTATATGCGTATACTCATAATAATAATAACTAGAATTTCCCCAAGCAGTACTTGAAAGGGGAAAACGTAGACACATGTCAGAGCAGAATAATATGCATCAATATATGGAGGAAATGAAATGCCAAACAATGTTTCATGTGCTTATCTATATATATATATGTGAGGAGCTCTTCAAAGTAGCATGATGTATATTTTGTACATGCAATAAAATGCTTTCCCTCCCTTCAAATATACATTTTCAAAATGTAGAATTGATGCAAGTTATGTATAAATTAAAGGTTGATTATGCTGATGATGTTTTTGAAAAAATATGTATGCATCCCCCAGTCCCCACGTACATTCAGTAGATAAAAGAGTAGTCGTGTTGTTGTTATGCTGTTGTTATTTTATTTGTGTATATATGGATGGGAGTTAAGTTAAGAGAAGGCAACAGATAAATAAAACTACATGCTCATATATACAGGCGTGTGTATGATGTGTGGAAAGAAAGCTTGAGTGTAGTACAGGAGCTTTCTGTGGCTTTCTTTATTTTGGAGTATTTGGGAGTTCTTGTTACATGCTGAGAGTATTCGTGTGTGTGTGTGTTTCTGTCTGGTTGTATTTATGTGAGGGTGTTGGTATATGAAGCTTATGTTCTGTTATGATATAAATGTACTGTATTATATTGGAGAGTGAAAAGTGAATACTGAAGGGAGGGAAAGAGTTGGGAATCTAGAGTATAATTCATTGCACTTACGGTTGTTGGCCTACTGACGATATATCGAATGCTTTCAAGCTTCAAAGCCAAAGAGAGAAAGCCTTAGCCAAGGAAGGAAAAAGCAGGAGAGAGAGAGAGAGAGAATCGCTCTAATTCCTACTACGCCCTTTTGCAGAGTCTGCACTGCATTGCGGCACCACACTTTCATTCATCCTCCTCGCACTCTATGTGTGTTTTTCAGCTATACTGGGAGTCCTCTGGTCGCTAGCTGCAGCTTAGCTGAGCAGTTGTCGTCGTCGTTGTAGTCGTCCTCACCATCTCGTTCTCTTCTCTTTCGCTCTGTCTCTCTCTCTCTCTCTCTCTCTCTCTCTCTCTCTCTCTCTCTCAAACAGGAAACTTGTCCCCATCCAATAAACTGCCTGAGAGTCCCAACCAGGTAGCTTTTTTTACTAGCTCCACTCGACAACTAGAGCAATTTCTATTTTCTCTATAAACGCAACATTTATACATATTTGGTATACTCTTTTACTCCTATTTTATCTTCAGTCCCTCTCTCTTCCTCTCTCTCTCTTTCACTCTTGCTTCCATCTACATCATCCTTTCTTTCCTCCTTTCTCTTTCTCTTTCTCACATTTTCCCTATCCCGTCTCTAACTACAAGCTAATTCAAAGCATATACTTGAATAGCGTAGACATTTTTATACTTTCTCCATTTGCCACACTTTGTTATTCCCAAGTCTCGAGATTTTTTCCTAGGAAATGGAAAAGACTATGACTATATATGGATACACTGTACATAGAATTATACTTCTGTGCCTGTGTATGCAAGTATGTATATATGCGAGCTGGAGGGAGGGGGAGGGGGAATAACGAGTATTTTACTTTCACCATTTCCCTTTCCTATACTCTTTCCTTGTCTGTATCGTATCGTAGGTCGAAGCAATATGTTTTTAACCCCGATAAAAGAAAAAAGATACACATACACAAATACATACGGATGCGGATTTCACATAAAGTAAAGACATAAAAACTATAAAAAGGTAATGTACATAAAGTAAAGTAAAATGTAGGGAATATATTATATATGTCTGAATGTATCAAGATCAAACTACTACTCTTCCTTCTCTGTCTTTTCTACTATACAAGGTAGCTCAAAATGGAAATTATCAACTATACAGGATAATATTATTTGGACAGTAACGGGATAACTGTCTTCTACATATCAAATGTTTTACCTTGAAGTTGAACATGCAGTTTTATAAGAATCAGGAGAAGATGAAAGAAAACAGAAAAGAAAACGAAGAAAAAGACCATGACTAACATGACGAAAATTAAAAAAATAAAAGGAAAGGAGATGAAGACGTAAGAAAATTCATATATTTACGTTCCCTATCAATTACAGTTGAAAAACTAAAGGCAAAGAACATAATATATTATGGCATGCATCATTTTTTTTGCATGCCTCCCCTCCCCCTCATATCATGTGCTCGAGTTATGTATTTATATATACATCAAAACCATACCTACTGTAAGAAGACTGTGCAACGTTTTTTTTAGAAATGAAGCTAAGAATCTCAGGATTCTCAGCAGTACGTATATATATGCATGTACATGATTGACTTGTATACATTCAAAAGAAATGAAGAGAAAGAATGAAGAATAAAATAAAAAGGTGCAAAGCGAACCATATACGGAAGAAGACGGAGAAAAGGAAAAGAGAGAGAGAAGAAATACAGACGCCCCAAAAAAATGTATGTTTAAGTTAGCATAAAGTAAATGTGAAAGCAAAAGGAAAAAAGGAAAGAAAGTGAGCATGTTAGAGCGAGGACAGAAAGTGAATGTGGAAAGTCTGGTAGATTGGTCTGGTTGGTTTTACTTGACTCCAGCAGTCATTCCCACAAGTACCATTTGGTCGTCTATCACATAGTGTGTTTATGTACAGTCGTTTGTACCAGAATCTACCCGATGCGGCTTTTAAAATGTTCCCACAATGCAAAGATTTCTTGGCACAATCTAATTTCCTAATTGTGCACATTCAGTTGGGGAATCATTTCATTCACTCAATAACGACATCCATCTAGACAACTATGGTTATATATTAAACTCTCATACCTTCACAGTAAGTATATACAAAACAAAAAGCAAAACAAAAAAGAACAAAAAAGGGGAAAGTATTCACCTTTTACTAGACCTCCTATATACATATATCCTTGCCCTATTGCTCTTCCATATTCCATGAAATACTTCAACCAATGATCTCTCATTGTCAGTTGTTAACCATTTTAAAGCTGAAGGAAATTTGCTCACATCATCAAAATTGTGTATACGTATTAGTCTAACAGGTAACATATATTTCCGCATATTTTATTATGATTAGTGTAGATCTAAACTATGTATACAAAGTTATGTATTCAGTTTTCAAACTAAAACATGAATATGTATAAGCGGTTCGCTTATACATATTCATGTTTTAGTTTGAAAACTGAATATTATACTCAATGCATGTATAAAAACAATCTCAAAGTTTTCTACAAGGACCAATTCAATTTTGAAAATGTAAGATTTCTCATTTTCTATTTCTGTCCAGGTTAAGTTGAATGGAGAGAGCTTGAGGGAATGCTGTGACGATAGAGGATATTCAGTGAGATGAAGGGATGTAGCATATGTATATATTGGGCACATATACCAGCACTCACACTCAGATATATGTACGTAGTACGTATTACGTACACAGTTACACACACATGGAAATTAAGATGAATTTTAACTCGTCAACTCGGGAGATGAACTATATAGTCATGAAAAAGCAAATAAGGCTATCGAAGTAAATTATGTTTTAGTAAATTAATACATTATTTAATGAACAGAATTATAGTTTTTTCATTCCCAGTTTAACTTTAATTTGAACTCAACTGTTAGTACAAATTAAACTTGAATTCATATGGGAATAAAGATGTTCAAATACGAATGACACATTTAAATAAATATAAATGATCTCGTCATCATTAGCCATGATATATACGATGTAGGACATTACATGTGTCACCTGACAATCTACGGTCATGCATGAGAGTGAATTTCCTCACCTGCCTTGTACATTTCACACGTACACACCAAGTTTTAGATGTATATTATTTTATGCATGTAAGTATGTTTACATATATGTATAATTGTATACATCTATCCAAATACCCTAAGACTAAATATATTGTAACACATGTATGAAGAGACAGACATTATTTTCTACACTGTACATATTTAATACTTTGCTATAGATATACAATATATATATAGAATCTATATTATGGAAGAAAGAAATTAAGCCATAACGACTGTTGAGTTTACACAAGATCAAAAACATATTAGATTTTTTAACAAATAATTATACTACGGAAAATAAGCAATAGTTGTAAGTTGCATTATTTAATTGTTTGACCATTTTATGAGTTTTGGCATTTAAATGTAAATCCTATGTCCGTTTCTTTAGAAGTCGTCCTACATACGTATGCTGTTGACTGAAAAAGGCATCATAGTCTGGAAATCTAAATTGTAACTCAATTCCCTTAGGATATAGACGCGTCACGGGACACGGGATTTGCGATATATACTTCTTCCGATTAATATTATTATCTCGAGACTTTCTCCAACTTTCCCTAATAATCTTATAAGCAGCTTTAGATTGTGACGAGATGCGATGCCAAGTCATTAGCATTCCAGATGACTTGTTCTTTAGTACAACAATGTCCATGAACGAGTAGCGTCACCTCATATAAATACAATTCTCTATATTGGCTCTTCAAAAATTTATTTTACAAAAATGCAATTATTATTTTTAAGTACATTCATAAAAGAACTCGTACAGCATAAATATATAATCATTTCTGTTGGTAGGTATATAAAAATATTGCAGGATTAAAAAATATTATTTATTAGATTCATCAGTATAATAAAGTAATAATGTTATGCATGCACGTAACGTCTACTATGTATGTACAAGAATAACGTATTACTAAAACGTAATCATAAATTATATAATATATATATTATATTAAACTTGTTGTATATATACAGATTGAAGTATGCATCGATATGTAAATGTTAAGTAAACGAGACTTATGCTATTGTACGAAGGGTATATCGATATTTCGTTACTCGATGGAGTATAGAATAATATTATTACGTGTAGTGCGATTTTATAATACTAATACAAATATGTACGAAATAATGATGACTATACTTCATCACGTGGGTTTTAAGAGGATTTGTAGAGTGCATTAACGTATACTAGTACCAGTAAATTCTTCTAGTGTTCCTACTTTATAGACGTAATACTTACATTTACTCACTCATTTGACTCTAAAGATGAAATAAACGATTCACTTTCCGCATACAGACAATACTGTTTCTTAGTAATTGTAGCTCGAGGTATTCGGGAGATACGTCACAGCAGAACTTGATTCTCTATTCTCGATTCAAGCTCTTGGATTTCAGTTACGTTCGAAAACATGGTTTCAATAAACTCTTGGTACAAATTGTCAACATCTTGTTGTTTCAATTTGAAAGCTTCAAGCCAATTCGTCATGTCGTCTGTCTTAGTCTTCCAATTATTCACCGAGTAGTCTTCACTTTTACAAGCCCAAGAAATAAATGCAATGGCTAGTTTCTTGGGATTTTCTCTCACGCAAAATGGAGCACTTAAGCTATAGAAGCAAAAACGAAAAAAAAATCACTAGAATTGAAACTACTACTTGTTACATACATACACATACTTATATGGTTTTATTTTAGAACATAGGCTGTAATAATGACAATAATAATATAGAATGGTGGATATTGAATTCAATACATGTACTAAACGAAACGGAAAGAACCGAAAGACAAGAGAATACAGGATAATAATTACTGAATCCAGAACTTGAATCGATTTCCCGTTATAGTACAAATACATATATATAAAAGTGAGCTCTTTCAAGCCATAGCTGAAAGTAATTACTTGGGAGAAAAAAAATCAAAGTAAACGTATTGTAATAACAAGGTTTCGGACGTAATATAAAAGTAAAACATGGAAACTATATGAATTTGACAGTAGCTTTTGGCTCAACAAAAAAGCGAATAAACTAGGCAATATGTGTACATTTACAAGCATGCATATATAAAATATAAAGTTGAGGAAGTTCGCGTGAAAAAAAAAACTTTTTCTCCACGAAAGAAAACTATAAAATCTTGGAACTTGAACACAGAAATTGAATGAGCTCGGGAGAAAATAAAACCTGCCGTATCATTAGAATTCCAGGTAGTAGGAAATGATGAAAGACATTTGTAAGTACATGCAAAGCGAGGGAGAGGAAGAGGGGGCTGAGGAACGCAAGTTACTCCGAATGTCGACGTAGCGTGCAAAGTGGTCTTTACGACAAAAGTAAAGAGAAAAGGGTTTAAGGTGGCAAAGAGACATGTTGGTCATGATGGTGGTAGTGTGTGGTGACTACTGTACATATTACTACTACTACTATATTTATATACATATATGATTGTCACCTTTCAGTTGCATATGAATCAGCAAGTAGTTGAATTCTAGTGAGTTTCTCTTTATCTCCAATTATGAACTGATCTATGAAGAACTGAATGAACTGGTGTGGATGTCTCACCTAAATGTATAGTATCAGTGAATTAGTAAAATAATAAAGAGAAAATAAATAAAACGTGGGGTAACTGCAAATTCTCACCCAAACGACGAAACCGATCGTCTTCATGATACAGTTTTCCAAGTCTTTCAACTCTTCCTGCAATTATATTATAATCCCATTTATTTTCAACTTTATCCTCAGATAAAAAAACATTCCCGCATTCAAAGGACTGAAAGGACTATTTTTACCCGTATATATTTTCACACTAGACTAATCTTGGGAATCCTTCTAAGTTAGGCTAAATGGAAAAGTTTCTAGCAAAATTACAACCGAAACTTTTTACTCAAAAGTCACGAAATTCCATGTGGACATGGGTTTTATAATACACCATGTTACCAACTGGCTCTAATTTTGTGTAGACTGTAATATAGACATGGAAGCAATCATGTTGCTTTAACTTTAAATTTGTATATTATTATGTACGTGATAATCTTATTAAATACTGTAGTTCACAAACATTAATTTGTACAGACAGGGTATATACATGTGTAGGTCCTAGATAATCAACGATTACATTAAATATACTCAATTTATCACACCTATACGACATACGTACAGTACCTACATTTATCAGTACGATAGAATTTCGAAACGTTTTCTATACATAAAAAAAGAAATCGGCTACTGTTTGACATACAATTTTGTACCATAGCTATAATACTATAGTACTACTACATACATAGCACATATATAGCACTACTACATATACTCCCATGTCAATATATTAATAAAAAAATTTAAACAAAGCAATGTACACAAAAATACTCACCTCCGCTTCAGTGATTGAGCTATGAACAGGCACCAGCCAACTATTTTGTATTACTCGAGATTTCATGACAATACTGGTAATACTTTCTGGATAGTCTTCAGCTTTTGCAGCCAAGTCTGGAACAAAATAAATTACATCATACACTTTTGATTTGTGATATCGATAGAAAGATAAATAACTATATTATAGACAATACAACTGCTACTTACGCAAGCAAGCCGTAGCTATTTCCTATAAAATCAGAAAACAAACAAAAAACTGAAAAAACTAATATACATAGTTTGCAATAATAATAAATTATGCACAAAATTTATACTACAAAAAATACCAATAATAATAACAGTGATTTTAAATTAATTTTTTAGTAAAGTATAATAAGCATGTAAATAATTACAAAGCAATCAAAAATTTGGAAAGGATGAACCATGTAGAAACGATGAAACCAAACAGCAGCAGTTGCAAACACGCGTGTACTACTGGTCGTCTTTATAATCGTTTCCTTATTGTAGACAGGAGACAATCCTGTGTTGAGTAAACTGGTAAACTTGCCCATGAAACGAATACCTAACCTTCTTAATTTCATTTCATCGTCATATTTCATTCCTCTAAGTCTTGATGGTGTGTGTGTCTTTAAATTTTCTTGAGTGAAAAACCATTTTGCTTCCTTTTCTTTTTGACACGCATCTGTGAGCATTATTTTATCTATTCCCAGACTAGACATTTTTGCCGGTGACTTTTACACAATTGTTTTGGTGAAAAAGAAACTTTCCTCTCTGTGATCAGTTATGTGATCAGCTATCCCAATACAGTTACTTACTCCTTGCTACGAGCTACTATGCTGCGAAATTAAAAATTAAAAATATGACACAAAAATTATCTATCACATTTGATTACTTGATATTATTCATTTTATATTGCACAAATAAGGTTAATCGTTGTTCAAATACACATTGCAACTAAAGCATGACTAAATAACAAATTCAAACAGGGTATAAGTAATAAATTACAGTCAGGACTTTTGAGTGTATGCACACGCATGTACTTATAACTGTAAATACGCAAGGGTTTAAGTATATACTTATAGGCGCTCGTACGTGTTCCGTTAAGTATACTTATACATATAAGTACGGGTACTTATAGTTATAAGTTAACTCCCTTACCCGCTTTAAATTTTAAATTAATGTCATGTCGTGTTTAAATTCAATTTAAAAACTATTTACTTAACCATGTCCGCACCGTACTTGTGCCTATAAGTAAGCGAATACTTACAATTACAAGTATACTTATAAGTCTCAGTCAAGTCCTCATTATATACTTAAACCCTTGCGTACTTACAGTTATAAGTACATGCGTGTGCATACACTCAAAAGTCCTGACTGAATTATTACTAATAATAAAACCTGTTTCAAAAGGTACACAATCACCCATATGCACAGGTAACATATATACAAAATACATCGTTGTTAAACAAAAACATTCAAACCTAAAAATACTTCTTTCATCTCTCTTGTATTTTGCGTATCTGAATACAATTCTAGTAGAATTATTCTACTGACGCTTGTACCTCCAATCTACAATCACATTTAAATTTTATAATAATTTTTGATACACCATCGAGATAAATTGCGGAATGTAGATCAAGAATTAGTTTATTTCATTTCAAGGTAATAAAAAACAAATTTTCAGATTGGCACTCTTGGAATTATTCTAGTCGAAACTCCTAACATTATATTATGACCCTTTAGAACAAATCAACTTACATCAAAATTATTCCACAGAAAACACGCAAGCAAGAAGTAAAAGCAAAATACTTTTCAGTATCTATAGTTTGTGTGTTTTACTTACATAACGCTGAAAATTGGCACCCTGAATATTTTTTTATGCCGATATATTATCTCCCGAGTCCGAATGAATTATTATAGCTTTTGAGTGCCACTGCAATGCAATAGATTAAAATCACAAGACGACGAAACAAAGTGCAAAAAGCTACTACTCTGATTTATTGTTCAATAAATAACGTGAAAAGTGTACAAACTCTAATATTCACTTATTTTATTGTTATTTAAAGACTTTTACACTTTATTCTAAGTAAAGTGTATTTGAGAGTGTAGCCGTTTGAAGCGTGTAATATTAAAAAAGTTTTATCGACGAAAAAAAAAAATTAAAACTATTCAGTTTGGTGCATCCGCAGAGCATAGATTTTGGTAACTTAAAATAATAATAATAATTATTATTATTACTTATCGTTAGCTTTTGTATTAATAAAGAAAAGATAATGATGCTTAAACAGTTTAAGTCTTAAACTACTGACCGCATAAAAATTGAAGTAGTACACATAAATGTTTTTTTTTTCACTCACCACCAATGATAATTTCAGTAGATATTTATTTAGAAAAAATTCATTTTTTAACAAATAGTACATACAAGCCAATATTATGTAACATTTATTACTACATCATTAAATCTGCACAACTCAATGTAAGAAAAGTGAATCTTTATTAACTATTATTAAATATTTACTGTAAAAGTATAAATTTGAATCTAGGTACTTATTCCAGAAGGTCTTGTATTTTATTTGTTTTTGTTCCAAATTTTTATGTAGAGGATAATAGAGATTATTTATTTAAAGTATTATGAAATATCCGACTTGTACAAGTTATTCTTTTATAAGGCTAACTTTATAATAATCTTTTACGTTTCTTTCTCCGACAAAGCAGTTAAATGTGTTTCAACTTCTTGTTCAGACAGTATACTGAAAATAGCATTAAAATACAATTAAATTAAAGTTTATAATATTATTATAATTCCAAAAATAAAAGGTGATTTCTATTTTGGTTCAATATTTATGTTATTTTACCGGAATTCTGGCTGTGCTTTCGAAACGATACCAATTTCCATTTCACTGGGCTTTAAATCCGATGAAAGGACAGTACACAAGCATTGGATGGCCAGCTATTGTTATTTTAAAAGAGGTTCATCATTGATTAAGATGAAATATCTAATGGTAATTGGTACTCATGTTGTTTATTTTACGTTTCGTATAGAATTGCAACAAACAAACGTGTGTGGATAAGCATTCTCTTCATTAATGTTTACATAAATGAAGTCTAACCTGGATGGTTTCATCTGTACTGTACGCATCCGTTTTCTTATACTTTTTCTCCAGAAAAGATAAAGCTTCCGTTTGTTTTGCTCCAACACTACAAGCTTTGTATCCACAGTAGTAGCCAGCAGGATCTGTTTTATAAACAGTGGGTCCCATCTCCTCATCTATACCGATCAGCATCATACCTATTTATTTAAACAAAAAAAGGACAGTCATTTCATATGAATATCCAACATTCTAAATCTCATTTGTATTCCAAGGTCAAGGAAGCTTTATACTGTATTTTATATGGCAGTTTTTTTTTTTTTTGGTTTGATTTAATACACCACATGTTAGACGGATGTGTAAATCTATAAAATATTAAAATACTTTATAATGTAAATATGAGGAAAACTATTGACAGATGTAAATCAAACTTACTGCATCCTAAAGGCCGCATTTCAGCATTTTGAGTATAAACTTGACAGATATCAGCAATGCGACGACACAGGACGTGAATTGGAATGTCATATCCAAACTTATACTTCCAGTTGGCTGCTTCTAATCGAGCTCGTTGGACTTGCGAACGACTATCAGCTGTAAATCAAATAAACGAATTACAAAATTCTTGTTTATTTCATATTTCCAACTTGTAGCTATAGTAAGTAGTAAGTACATGCTATAACGTACCAGAAACGAATGATACAAATTTTAGATTCCGATTCTTAAAAGACAAAAATTTGCTACATACCGACCATTCCAGTCATTACACAGCCAATGGTATTAGTCAACTTGTATAAATGTGTTATTGTTGATGGATCCAAAAGCTTGTCCTATAAAAAATTCAGTACACACATATTTTAACTAATTAAAACAGAGACAAAAATTATGAATATAGAATGTTACTTATGATCATCATGTTATCATACCGGGATTTTCTTTTGCGTTGCAACAACGGCCGCATCGTTGCCTTTCATAGCCACAGAAGTTACACCCCCTTGATTGATGGCTTTGAAAGCATACTCTAAAAATCATAAAACGTACATTTTAATAAAATATTTTGTTTATATACTTATTTATTACATATTATATACAGTGAGAAGAAAATATGACATATGCAACATCATTTGATTATTGGAGACGACAAAGAAAACGTCATTTTGGCCATGTTGTCCATTATAGAAAAAAAAACAACAATCTTCATGTTGTATGACTACCTACCCGTAGAATTAATAATTTACTCATTTTGCTCAATACTTACCGACTTGATAGAGACGACCTTCCGGGGAAAAGATTGTTATATGCCTGTCAAATCCGGCACTACTTCCTCGAGACATCTTTATCAACTAAATTGACGATTGAGGAGAAAATACCAAAAAGTCTCTTACACCCAATAACACAATAAATAAGGAAACGAAATTGATATCAATTATAACAATTATTTTGAAACTATTTATTTTCTGGTTTTTTGTGAAAGAAGTTTCAATATACGTAAAAACACGGACGAGAGTCGGAGGTCGGAGTCGAATGAATCGGCAAAAGCTACGTCTTAAAATTGGCTCTCTCGCTTAGGGCAGCATTGAAAAATTCAAAGGAAGAAAAAAAATTTCGTACGAAGTGCATTAAATAAAGTTGTACGAAATAGAGATAATTAAATTACACTATTATTATACACTCAACTTAAGTAATAAATTTAACTTATTAAATAAGTGCAGAGATGAAGATTCTCTATTGGTTCTCGGTTCTGGACTTTGTACGGACAATGGACAAGAAATCCATAGAACTATTCTGAGGTTAAAAGTTTAAATTGATATTTTATGTATTTAAAGACTTACAAGTATAAGTAATTACTAAATATAAGTATTTACACAAAAAAGAAATACTTTTACTTTTATGCATTTTGTAGATTACAATTTTGTATTAGATTGTATTTTGTGAGCACATATTCTACCTGCATTAATTATACTTTCATTTCTCAATGAGCAGATATATACTTAATATATAAGTATTACTTATATGCATATCTAATGCCTTAATTGATAAATTTTGATGTTGTCCATGATCATTACAGAAATGGACAATAAATATCAAGACTAACTTACAGTACTAGCAACAACGTGCAAATGCAAGAGAACGTGCAAGACTTCTAACCATATAGTTAAACAAAATCAAAATACCATATCGGATAAAATTAAAGAACCGGTTGAGGATCATCATTACTTAAGTAATTCACGCTGTACGTGGTTAATATTGCCACTCTTTTTATATAAAATCTTAAAAAGACGTTTGAAAAACTGTAGCTCATAGTTTGTAATTCGTAATGTGATACAATGATATAATTCGTATAATAGGTACGGTTCAACTGTACAATAGTAACAACCCACTGCATTTCGGGAGAAAAGCCTATATAGGTTATTCATATTTTAGTATGACTCCAACACAATTTGTGTGAGCAGAATGGAGTTGTTGCTATTATTATTTTGACTGGCAAACTTGTAAAGATAGAATAACTATAAAAACCATTTATATCTAGTTTAAATTCATATCATCAGGAGGCCAATTATGTTAGATATTGCCATGATTGTTGACAAGATACTAGTTTACAAAAAAATTCAATCTTGGCCTGGTCGACGTGTTGGTGAAATATGAGGTGGTTTCGTCCAAAATGGGTGATACGACGAGTCTTTAAAACGTTTTTTCTATCAATTCTATCCATTTCAGTACTAGTCACTGTCCTTTCTTATCTTTACTCCCTTTTACCAGTTATTCAAATAGCTCCTATAAAAAATTATAAATCTATAAGACTCATACCTCTTAATATTGCTCCACAACGATTCATTTCATCGAGTTCCGGGACAAGTCAAGGTTCATCTTCATTATACGTCCAGTCTGGAAATGTTGAAACATTAAATTCAGTAAACAGAATTGTTGAAAAACATCATGACCAACAACAATCGCACGAAGAAGAAGAGTCAAGAAAGAAATGTACAATTTATACGTGTTTTGATATCTATCGTTGTGGAAAAATTGGACAAGATTCTCTTGCAGTGTACATCTATCCTATTGAACAAATATTTGTGGATGGAAGACCTCTACAACTTAGTTTATCCAAAGAGTTTTATCAAGTCATTGACGCCATACGAAATAGTCCATTTTATGTTCCTGATCCGAACAAAGCATGCATTTTTGTGCCAACTATCGACCTCATGAATCTTCAGTTAATCTCCACTTCATCTAATGATATTAAAACTGCTTTGTCTAACTTGGAATTGTAAGTCATGCTTTCCATATAATGAAAAATATCTACATACTTACATTCTTGGTGCTAAAAGAATACATAAATATGTACATATTTGATTATATTTTTTTTACTTTTTGTTTGTACAATTTAGCTGGGGAGAATATGGAGAGAATCATTTGCTCTTGAATTTGTTCCCCGGAGCATTTCCTATAACATCCATATCAAGTTCTGCCATTGTAGCTTCGACTGGATTTACTTCGGAGTCCTACCGACCAGGATTTCATATTCCTTTAATTTCATTTAACCCTCTACTTGAGGCTCACCTAAATAATTCCACGATAAATAATAATATTCATAGCAATACATTGTAAGTGACAGATTATTCCATAATTACATTAAACTAAAACGTACTCACCTAAACATCTTTAAAAACTACTATCATTACATGAGCTAAAATGTTCCTTTTTTTCAGAGGTAGGAAAATACTAGCCGTCTCAGCTCAAGGCTTTTTAAGTCGAGAGCAGCTCGAAGATGATGATATTCTCGTTCTTGACTTCTGCTCTCATCAACCCTTTAATTATACTGTTAGGTGTAAAGACAATCAGATTTACTACTACCCAGAAGTTCTTACAGTAAGTTTTCTTTCGCTTTCATGTTTTTTTATTTTACTAATAAATATTATTAATTAAATAATAATATTAGTATGGATTTATAAAACATCCCATTTATACTGTCAGTTGACTTATGACTGTAGAGAGGTTATTGATTATATAGCGACTATAGCCTCTGTTGCTCGCCATTGTGAGTGAAATCAGTCATCGTTATGATTGTGTATTAGTAAAATGAGTATGACAAACAAAGTGCAATTATTTGATCAGTTAGATTATGTCCCCTCAATCCGTATATTGTTTGTTTTTTAATAAATGTTTAAATTAATTCTTCTGAAACGTCACGTCCGTCATTTAATGTCATCCCATCAAAAATGAATTTTGCCGTCACAAAATGATTTCTCCATCAGTCGTGAGGTCAAGTTATGTAAAAGACTTACATTTCTTTCATGACCTACCATTTTTACCTAAAACGGTATCAAACAAATACACATAACATGTAATTGCCTATACTTATGTTCTGTGCCATATGAATTTTACGAGAGAAATACGTGTACTTTATACATGTACATATATTTGTACAATACATACAAATGAAAGCTATTTTTTACTCTGTGGATTTGTATTGATTTATTATTAACTTATTTCCTATAGAAAACCGATTTCTGCCTTGTATTAAAAGACGCTGTCCATCCTACATTATGGGATGTTATGAGCGTTGGCTGCATTCCTGTGATCGTCCTCGACTTCCAAAGGCTTCCATTTGATGAGCTCATCGATTGGCGAAGGTAAAGAAAATATATGTTACATGTCATATTTATGTTCCAACGCTACAGTTCAAATGCTCTTAGTATATGTAGGTGTATGTAACATTATTGTATTTTACTTTTAAGCCTTGTATGACTTTTATACATATACCCTAGTGCCTAATACGTATACATACTGCAAATAGACATTTGTGAAAAGTTGTAAACTTTGGGGAGACTTTTGTCTGACTATTTCGCTCGGAATTGGTTTACTTTGCTTCTTCATCCATGTCTTGTTACAATAATGATTACTTTTATTGAACATCACTTGAATAGGATTTTTAGGTTTCTTTGCTTCATTTGAAAATTCCTACTTGATGTTTTTATATTTTGCAAAACAGAAATGTATACATGTAATACTAGATGTGAATGTACTTATTCCAGGAATGGGATACTCGTGTACGAAAGTCAATTACACGAGTTGTCTTCAATACTTCGTAACGTTTCACCAGCTAGAAAAAAGCGGCTTAAATCACAAGCTCAGCTTACGTTCAAAAAATACTTTAAGACGATGGATCATATTACTAATACTGTACTGGAATGTATTAAAAACCGCGTCTTTGTTCATTCGGCTCAAACAATTGAAGAATGGAATGAAAATACAGAAAATGTAAGCTCATTTAATAACATCACAATCATTTTAGAATTTAATTCGTTGTAGCGGTACTGGTACCGATATTTTAATGTCTATTAAATATACTAGAAAATCCATATAGGAGGTCCACTATTAATTTTATTTAGTATTTATTTACTTGATTTGTTTGTGTTCTTTTTTTAATTTAGAAGGTGCTACGCTCACCAATTTTTAATCCAATGATAGCACCAAGAACACCCGGTTTTACAGCTGTGATACTGGCTTACGACAGGATGCCAAGCTTACTTCAAGTTATCGAGCGTGTGGCAAGCGTCCCATCGCTAGCCAAAATACTGGTCGTCTGGAATAACCAAATAAAGAAACCTCCCGGGGGTAATGATGCATTAAATTTCTCTCTCTCTCGCTCTTCCTTCTATTCTCTGCACTTTACCATGATTTTAACATCTGATACATGTACATTTGTTTCCATTTCACACACAAAGTGCTATTTTGTTTTATTCGCTGTGTTAACGTTCATAAATTGGTTTCCTTCACATTATTCTTAAACCTTCCTCTCTCTTCGTCCATTATTTCTAAAACCAACACGAGATCGTTGGCTCTTTTGGAAATGTAAAAGTTTGTATTGTATATCAGGTACTTATACCTATCTATACAATACTATACATATATAATAACATATATAAGAATCGATGAAGTGGACTCTATGCACAACCATAATATTATCAGGGAACTGCTATTCAATAAGTAGAACCGAAATATAAAAGAAAATCATTTCAAAAGGACCAGGCAAGATTTATATGGGAAAACAGCTTCCTGATGGATTGAGCTGAAATTTTTTATTTAGGTACTCCTA